>CM033643.1:154151563-154281813 GCA_019512145.1 Engystomops pustulosus
CATTCCAATCACCCCTTCCTAGAACATCGAATAGATCATAAATAACAGTAAAATCATAAACACTTAGGTATCGCCAGAAATACGAAAAATGCGGCCGATCTATTTAAAGTGTAATAACTGTTTATCAATGCGTTTAACCCTGTTTGTAACAGAAAATAGTGCCCAAAGTCAAAAATGGCACTTTTTTGCCATTTTAAAAAACATAAAAAAATTCTAAGATCGTACAGTCCTAAAAAATTATAACATTAAAACTTCATCAAAAGTCACAAAAAATGACACCACCCAAAGCTCTGTACACCAAAGTATAAAAAACTTATAAGCGCCAGAAAATGGCAAAATCCAAAAATGTTGTTTTGTACAGAAGGTTTTAATTTTTGTAAATGTATGAAAACATTACAAAACCTACACAAATTTGGTATCCCCGTAATTGTACCGACCCAAATAATAAAGTAGACATGTTATTTGGGGAGTACAGTGAAATCCGTAAAATCCAAGCCCACAAGAATACTGTGCAAATGCATTTTTTCACCAATTTCACTGTACAGTATTTGGAATTTTTTTTCCCGCTTCCTAGTTCACGACATGGAATATTAAATGCCACCATTTTGAAGTGAAAATAAGCCATAACACAGCTCTCTACATTGAAAAATAAAAAAATTATAGATATTTGAAAGTGGGGAGTTAAAAATGAAACGCAAACACGAAAAAAGGCATCGGCGGGAAGGGGTTAAACAAATAACTATGAAAATAGGGTTCATTCACATGAGGGCCAGCGCATATCGGTCCCCATTGACGTCTATGGCGTCCAAACACGTTGCGGTGAGGCGTTGCTCAGCTCACCGTGTTGTGACCGTGAACGGCGAAATTTGGGACTAGTCCTATATTTCACCGTGTTACGGTGCTGGCCACTTCTCTGTTGAGAGGGGAGAAGTGAGAAGCGCTCTCCAGTGTGCAGATATTTGTTCATAAATCATATCAACATATGTCGTGTGAAAGTACCCTTAGCTTTTAGTAACTTTGAAACAGGTTACTTACACATAAGACAAATGTCAAAGCAGTGCATAAAAATTTTGCTAAATGTGCTACTTAAATGAGTTGTCCACAAGTTTATATTCATGACCTATTCTTCGATTAGGTCATCAATATCTGAACTATTTGGGCCGACACCCCCTTTCTCCTAGAGGGAATTCCTGAATTCAGCCACCTTGAATTCAGCCGGTAAGCCACGCTGCCTGTACACCTGTTTTGAAATCTTGCAAATAAAGCAAATGCTTCAACCTTAGGGGAAAGACAAATGCACATTTCGAAATCTGTTGACAAACAGGAGCTATTGTGGCGCATATTTCACAAGCTGAACATGCTTGTAGAAAACTCTCAATCAAGATGCCATCAAACTACAATACGTTTATTCTATGCAGTAGTTGCTGCATCAACACCTGGAACAACAAAGCGCGCAATTCCTAAAAACAGTATTACAGTGCTACTGCTAGGGCCCGACATACTTGCCATGAGGCGACGATGTTAAATCTCGCTCAGGGCGCGAATGACGGGTCCCGTAAAGGGCGCGAATTTCGCTGCCGCTCTAAGTGCCGGCGATCCGAGGCGTCATTAACGCGCCCATAAGCCCCACAGCTAAATAAAACGGCGCCTGCTCATATTTAAGACCAGGCGTCATTATAGGATCGAGCCGACGAGATTGGCCTTTCGGACAGCTGCTGCGCTCTCGTCACCCTATAGCAGTGACACAGGAGTTTATGACGTCATGCGCTCTGTGTCACTTGGCGGAGCCGCGGCCACACAGGAAGACCGGCAGTGAAGTCGGCGCCGTGTAAGACTGGACCCGCCGCCGAAGGGAGCAGGCTGCCCCTGCAGGTGAGTATGTGATTTTATATTTTTCATGTACTTTAATAAATGGGGAGAATTATGTTGATTCTGGGAGGGAGGTGGGTAACATATGCGGGGCCTAGAACACGTTTAAAATACTGAGGGTGGGTGGGCGTTAGTAGCATATCATATGGGACCATAATATTTTAATACTGAAGGGCGGCGGAGAGTGGAGAAGGTGGCTATATGGTATTATTAGTGGGCCATAATTTCTTATAACTAGGGGTGGGAATGCTAGATGTATATTTGCGAGGCCATACTTACTTATACTTGTACGGGCGGGGGGGTTCTATATGTATTTATTTGGGGCCAATCATATCTCTTATACTACGGACGGGGGTGGGATGCTATATGTATATATGGGGTGCGCCATAATTATCTATATTCACTAAGGCGGGGGTGGGGTATGCTATTACTATTAATTGGGGCCATAATTATTTCTCTACTAGGGGGAAAGCATGCTATAAATATTATTTGGTGAGCCATAATTATTTTATACTAGGCGCGGTGGGGGGATGCTATATAAAGTTAATCTGGGCGCCATAATTATTTTATACTGTGGGGGATGTTAGATCTATATATGATAATTACTAAGCTGTTTACTAAGCCTGGGGGCTGTATCATGGAGTACAGTATATTACTAAGCTGAGGCTGTATTGTAGTCTACAGTATATTACTTACTAAGCTGGGGCTGTATATGAGTACAGTATATTAATCTGAAGGCTGGGGGATGTAATGGGTACAGTAATATCACTAAGCTGGGCTGATTGGGAGTAACAGTATAGTACACAGCTGGGGGGATGTATAATTGTAAGTACAGTATCTCACGAAGCTGGGGAGTATAGTGGAGTACAAAGTCTATGAACTAATCTGGGTTGATGTTGGGAGTACAGATATATTACTAATGCTTGGGGATGTATATGGAGTACAGTATATACTAAAGCTGGGGCGGATGTATATGGAGGGGACAGTATATCCTAATACTGGGGGATGTATATGGAGTACATTATATTACTAAGCTGGGGGTGATGTATATGGGATTACAGTATATTACTAGTCACTGGGGGATTTATATGGGATACAGTTATTACTAAGCTGGGGGATGATATGGAGTACAGTCTATGTACTAAGCTGGGGGGGCTGTATATGTGTACAGTATATTACTATTTGGGGCTGTCCCTAGGGAATACAGTATCTTACTAACTACGCTGGGGGGCTGTAGGTAATACAGTATATTACAGCTGGGAGCTGTAATGGGTACGTATATTACTAACGAGGGGGATGTATATGGAGTACATTATATTACGTAATCTGGGGGGGTGGAATATGGGAACAGTATATTACTAAGCTTGGGGGGCTGTCTATTGGATACAGTATATTACTAGGATGCAAAAAGAATGGTAATGGAAAAAGTGGGAATCTGGGTGGATAATATGGGATACAAGTATATTACTAAGCTGGGGGCTGTAGATGGGATACAGTATATACTAAGTCTGGGGGGATGTAATATGGGATTCCAGTATATTACTAGCTGGGGGATGTATATGGGGTACAGTATATACTAAGCTAGGGGGGATTCTATGGGGTACTATATTACTAGACTGGGGGTCTGTCTGATGGGGTACATATATTACAACTGGGGGGGCCTAATATGGAACACAGTATATTACTAAGCTGGGAGGAGTATATGGGATACCGTATATAACTAAGCGCCTGGGGGATGTATATGGGGTACAGTAATTACTACGCTGGGAGGAATTTCATATGGGATACAGTATAATTCTAAGCTCGGGAGGATTTATGGGATACATATTTACTAAGCTGGGGGGAATGTATATGGGGTACGTATATACTAGCTGGGGGGGCTGTATATCGTGTACAGTAGAAATTACGAAGCTGGGGGGATTATATGGGATACCAGTATATTACTAAGCTGGAGGCTGTCATATGGATACATATATTACTAATCTTGGGGAGCTGTATATGGATACAGTAGATTACTACTAGGGGGCGTGTATATGGGATACAGTATATTACTAAGCTGGGGGGCTGTATATGGGAGTGCAGTATATTACTAGCTGGTGGATGTATATGGGACTCCAGTATATACTAGCTGGGTTTGTGTATATGGGATACAGTATATTACTAAGCTGGGGGCGGTAAATATGGGATACAGTATATTACTAAGCTGGGGGGATGTATATGGGTACAGTATATTACTAATAAGCTGGGGGGATGTATATGGATAACAGTAATATTACTAAAGGCGGGGAATGTATATGGGGTAAGTCTATTACTAAGCTGGTGAGGCCTGTAAATGGGATACATTAATATTACTAGCTGGGGGATATATTGGACTAACAGTATATTCACTAAGTGGGAGGCTGTCATTGGGGTAAGTAATATTACTAAGCTGGGGATGTATAGGGATACAGTATATTACTACTGGGGGGCTATATATGGGATACAGTAATTAACTAAGCTGGGGGATGTATATGTGATACAGTATATTACTAACTTGGGTATGTATATGGGTACATTATATTACTAATTCTGGGGGATGTAATGGATACAGTAATATTACTAATCTGAGGGGATGTAGATGGGACACAGTAATTTACTAATCTGGGGGTCTGATATGTGGGGTGCAAGATTTTAATTTTAAGCTGTAAGGGGATCTGTCTAATGGGAGCTGTATATAATTTAATTGGGTGGTGAATAACGAAGCCTTTAAATATACAGAGCAGGGCTAATGAAGGGATGTGTTATATGTCGGAGAGTGCGTTCATTTTATTTGTGAGGGGTATATATTATTTAGGAGCGCAGTGTTTGTTATCCAGGGAGACTTCATACTGTAAGTGACTGTGGGTATTTTTAGGGACTGTATGACAAAAATAAAGGTGGTGGGGCTAGAAGGGGGTCCAAAATGTGTTCAATTGAACCTAAGACATGAGTGGGGATAACATGTGTAGGAGAAGCGACAATACTAATAGGAAAATAAATGTGTAGTGTGTGGCATGGGAAGAGAGAGCCAAATAAAGCTGGTATGTGATAAATCTATGTTTTATAATGGCCTGTGAATAACAGTTCTTCATTCAATCCTTTGGGGGCAACGGTATCCAATGTGAAAATCCACCTGGATTCTCTGCGTAACATAAGGGGAACAATGTCTCCCCCCCCCTGTTGTTGAGTACAACCTTCTCTATACCAATGACCTGGAGGCCTCGTGGGCAACCCCCGTGGTGTTGTAAAAAATGAAGGGCAACCGAAGTTAGTTTTTTACCTTTTTGTTGGTCTGAAAGTGCCGTACGGATTGTGGAGAGATGTTGTTGCCATCTTTTTCGAAACTCCTGGGTGGTCTGACCCACATACAATTTCCGACAGGGGCATATGAGGATGTAGATAACTCCCCCACATACAATTTCCGACAGGGGCATATGAGGATGTAGATAACTCCTTGTGTCTTGCAGTTGATAAAGCTTCTGATTTTATATTCTTTGTTCAGCACTGGGTCCTCAAAAGTCGTAATCCGTGGAACATAGGGGCAAATAGAGCAATCCCCACATGGGAAGGAGCCTTGCAGGCGCACCCCGCGTCCAAGAGGAACAGATGGACGTTGGAAATGATTGTTGGATGCCCCAGTTCTTTTCGAGGATTCCATGTATTTCAGCCCATTGGTTATTGTAAGTTGTAATTACTGCACAGAATAGTGAGGTACAAGATCTTCCCTATTCCCTATCAGTCCCTCTATCCCAGTCTCTGATTCTGCAGAAGTTTCTCTGCCTGTCTCTGCTCTTCTCACTGCTGACTTCCCCCACCTTGTCATGGCAGCATCAGCTCTCTGTAGATAAGCTATTAACCCTCATTGCTCACAGAGCACAAGCTGTAGACTTCATGTACTTATGATTTCTATCACTTATTACATGTTCCCTGCTCCTCCATGTGATGGAAGCTGCCAGGCTAGTCACCATGTGCTGTATGTGCACTGTACAGTGTTCAGAGGATTTACTTTTGGGAAACTAAGTGGATTTAATGCTAAATTACTTTGAGAGAGAACACAAGGTATCATGGCATCTGTGGGCAAGCTAACAGGCTTGAGGGCATATATTGACAGACACTAGTCTCTGCCTCTTCACCTCTGGTGAGAAATATTTTTGTCAAACACGTTTAGAACAGAATTGCCATACTTGGAACGATAAGGCGAAGCACCCAAGAAAAGGCATCATTCAATTTGTTATTAAAGGGGGAATCACATATAATAATTTGGTAAAATAATTATACAGTTACGCTTTAAGCTGTTAACACTCTGCTTTAGATATTTAGACACAGAGCTGATGCAGGCTTAGCTCGAGATTGGAGCCGGTACGGCATCAAAATACACAGGGTGTCAGCTGTAACTAACACCTGACATCCCAGTTTAACACTTGGAGTGGGCTCCGATCACCGGTGTTTTACCTGTTAATGCCGTGGTTAGTGGGACCGCGCCATTTAACTTGCCTTACAGGGGTTTCTCCACCACAATGCCCCCCCCCCCCACGCTGATCTCTGTTATGGCAGCCCTGAGGTCCGATCAGGAACCCAGGTCTGTCCTCGGCCAAGGCCTGTAAGATCCCGTCTGCATGTGTAAAGTAAAAAAATATTTAAAAAATCGAAAAAATTGTTCTTAAATAAAAATAAATTAATAAAAATACCCATAAGCCCCATAAACATATAAGGAAACATATAACGCAAAACAAGTCAAAATCCTAACACAAACTCCACATATATGGTATCAACGTATCCGTAAAACCCGTAGCATTAAAAAAGATCATTATTGAAACCCCGCCAATGAACGCCGTAAAAAACATTAATCAAATTTTTTGTGATTTTTTTTCTTACCTATTTCCTCCAACAAAAAAATTGCAAATAAAAAGTGATTAAAAAAATGTACTCCATAATAATGCATAATTGCAAGTGCCCAAACAAGTCCCACAAAAAAACAAGCCATCGTCACAGGGGTCCCCAATACTGAAAAATCTAAAATTTCTATAACCATACACAAGTGTACAGGGGTTCTCATTCTTCTGCCCTTGCTGTGCACCATTAAAACAGTAACCGCCACATGGCGGGGGGTTCTCTACTCGGCGAGAAATTTAAGAATGGGTTTTGTCTTTTTAATCTTTTGGAAATGTGTAAATGTTTAGGACTAAATTAATGTATTACATACGACAATTTGAACCATCTAAATTTCCACTCCTATTTTATTAATTTAACATGACATTCAGTGGGTTACAATCTTATAAAATTGTTTCTCATAGTTTTGAGGGGTTGCAGATGTAAACATGGTTGATATTAGGGTGGTTCATGTTATTTATTTAAAATGTTCATTAAAATGACTGTAATTATCCCAAATAGCAATCCTGAAAATATGAAAACCCATATGGATTTGTTAAGCCGCGTTATCAAAATAAATTATCCGACATTTATAAAAATTATGAAAATATAAAGTAGACATATGGGAAATGTTATAAGCAAGTTATTTAGGTGGTAAATCTTCGCCTGAAAACATGATTTAGCATTTTAAAAAAAGGCTAATTTTTAAAAAAATGCATAATTTTTTGTGTTTTTTTATAAATAAACTTGGCAGCCACCAATTTACCACTAAAAAAATTAGCGAAAAAACATTCTCAGAATCGTAACAGTGTTCAAAGTTCTACCATAGAAAGCGACGCCATGTCAGACATACAAAAAAATGGGGTGCGCCTTAAGCTATTAGATTGCTGCGTCCTTCAGGGGTTAATTTTAAAAACAGACTTACAATAAGTATTAAACAGGCTATGGGAACCAGTCATTAAAATGTGAAATCCTAAAGACCTTTAATGCTGTACAGTGTTTGGGTTGGTCTTATTAGTGATAGGCAGCCTCTTCTCTATGACCTTTCATTATAGAATGAGCAAAGAATTAAATGTGGAAAAAGTTTATACTATCATTTCTCACAAAACTATGTATGTATATGTTAGTGTTCTCAGCTCCTCCTGCTCTGTAACATGCTACCTGTAGATTACATCATGTCCATAGTGACCCCTTCAAGACCAAGTTTTTCCAGGTTTTTGTGTTTATGTTTTACACTTTCATCCTTCTGTGCAATGTACTGGGAAACTGGGAAAATATTCCTAATGTGGTGGATTTGATAAAAATAATTAGTGCCATTTTTTCATAGGCTTTCACTGTATGATCCAGATAACACATTCCCTTTATTCTTTAGGTCAGTAAAGATCATAGATATACCAAATTTATATCATTTAGTTATGCCTTAAAACACCTAGAGATATGATGGTTAGTAAGAAAAGAAGAATTGATGTGCATAGTTCATTGGTTGGTAAATTATCACATGGGCATTGCATAAGCAAAGGACGTCACTTTCCCTGGAACAGGTAGACTTTATAAATCACTGGGCTTCAGCTTTCATCCACATGCAGGCATCTTCTTAGTTTCAGCATATTCAGCGAGCATATAAAAATAAAATCATACAGCAATACTTCACAATACTGATTCTCTATTCTCTGCAAAATGACAGCTACGAGCCTTGTCCAGGCTCTCCAGGCTGTCATTACATCCTTGCCACTCATCGGCAAAGATGTGAGCACCCATGTGCAGTGCTGATCAGGTGCGGTGATGGGGTGCAGTTTAATTGCAGTTACTGGCAGTTGTCAGCTATATCATAAATATCAGCTATATCATTGAGGGGCTGAAGCTGTTGTTCAGATAATTCTGATGTGTGGAAACCACCCATAGTTAAAGGGTTGGACACTTTTCCTCATGTTTTTTGTAATGTGTGTGTAAGTGTGAGGAGCAGGATATTAGGTAATTTACCAATATACATCTATTAAAAGTTCTGCATCGTTTTATTGCTCTATAAAGTTAAGCCTCCAGCCAGACATTCCTGATCACAATATGGCTGCAGATGGAAGGTCATTTGATCTCTATCTGCCCACGAACAACTGCCCTGCCAGAGCATTGATCTTATATCTCTTCAATACTAACCTAAGGTTTTGGAACGACAATAGAGATCACATGATCCTTCATCTGCCGCCATTTTATGGACATATCAATAAAGCAGTACAGAACTTTTAATATCCTGCCCCCACACTTACACACACATTACTAAAAAAAATGAGGTCAAGTGGCCAACCCCTTTTACTTATAATGGAAAGATTTGCAGTTCCATGTTTTGGCTTACAATAACTGATGCAAACTGATGCAGCTCCTTCTCCATGCTACCTTGCCTGACAGAATAGAGGGGAACATTTCACACAGTTACAGCTTCTACACTGTGGCATCTAGATTTATGTAATTTTAAAGAGGAGAAGCTCCAATATTGTGTTGTTTCTAGGTACCACATACACAGAGATATCTACAGTTAAAGGGGTATTCCGGGTATATTAACCTCTGATATAAAAACCCATAATGCTATAAATAAATGAATACTAAGGGCCATGCACTAGTTTTCTGGTGACTTTCTTTTATGTGCAAAGTTCTTGCACAGGTATTTAAAAACTGCCTGCACCACATTTGTGTCGCTTGCAATCGCTTTGTGGCGCGACTGCACTGTTCTTCATGCGACACAATTTTCTGCACTGAAATGGCTGTTCTGGTGCTCAGTCGGACCATGTGCCACATTTATCATGCAGTGACAGAAATGTTTTGCACGCCTTATGTTAAAGGTGCACCAAAAACAAAGAGGTGGTAATTGTTGTGGTAATTGAAGAGATGTTTTAGATGCTATCTAGCCTCATTCGGTCACTCTGTCATGGCCATGCTGTTGCCCATAATTTTGGCATAATGGTGCGATTAAGCAGCCTCAGAGGCATCCATGCATGCTGCCCCTGCTGTTTCCTGTCCATTTCCGTGGTGTTTCCATCCTTTTCTGAGGTTCCCAGGTGTTTGGCCAAGCTTCCCTGTGCAGAGCCTTGGTCCCCTTGAAAAATGCTTGAGTCTCCCATTGACTTCAATGGGGCTCGTTATTCGAGACGAGCACTCGAGCATCGGGAAAAGTTAGTCTCGCATAACGAGTACCCGAGCATTTTCGTGCGGGCTCATCTCTAATTATGATAATATCAATCATATAATTTAATTTCTGTATTTACATCAGTTCAAAAACTCCTATTAAGGGTTTTACCAATTATTTATTCATATTTTGTCAGCCTCATCTACAAACTGCCAGCTTATTGGCCTGCTATCTAACCAATCAACAGTCAATGTAATCGATCCAAACCATTACTTAAACTCAATTCCTCATTCAGAGACAAGGACACTCCTTAAACTCAATTGGTCTTATTTAAAGTGTTCTTCACAACATGATAATTTAATGGGATTATCATGTAACTATAAATTTTCACATAACATTGATTATAACCCAAAAAACAGTCACAGCTATCATTTACAAGGTGCCACCTTTGAGCAATTGCCATAAACAATATCTGATGGTGCCAGTAGGCAAGTGACGTTTCCTGCTTTTATGTATCAGTTTTATGTTCTCATATTTCTTTGGAGAAACACTCACTTAAAAGGTGATTTGTGGGGCCAGATGACAGAGCTCATGCTGGAAATCGAATGAACGCCTTAGAATTAATAGGACAAGTCACAGTTGTGTACAGCAGTTAAAACTGAAATCAGTATAACAGGGGGAATCCCATATGGTAGAAAGATGCTGCAAATCCTAAAACAAAACAACCTAATAATACCGGCTTGCAAAAATAAACATTTATTCTGGTTTATGAAAATGTAGAATTAAATTTTACTTCAAAATTGCTCCCACATTAATTAACAGAAAAAGGGAAAATTAAAAAACAGGGTCCTTTCACAGAAAAATGAAAACAATGATACAATCCTCCAAATCACAGACTGTATTTATTATTATTTATTCTGAGTGCTACACTTAAACTTAACTAAAAAAAAATAATAATTATTAGATATTGAGATGTGTTTTAATGTAACACTTTCACCATTGGAACATAGAAACAAATCATAGATCAGGTGATTTGTAGATATAAGCAGCATCATTTTTCTGTGGTATGACTCTTTGTCCTTATTATATTGATTATGGTGCTCTTTTGGTGGACTGTCTTTTGACTCCAGTTTCCATCTTTGATATGTATAGATTTAAGGGGGTCATCAGGTGAGAAGATACCTGCCTTCTTATTACACTCTGTGTGCCCAATGATATCCCCTGAGGAACTGTCTTCCTGCTTCTCCTGATTATTTTATTGTCAGCCACTGATCAGCAAGTTAGGCCCTAACTTCCCGCAAAGGGCCTAACTTACCTTCATGGGAAAACCCCATCAAAATAAGAAAAGAAAAACACTCAATGTCATATAGTATCCAAAATGTTAGACATAGTACTAAATTTTGTTTGTAAAGCTTACAATTATTAAAGGGAACCTGTCATCAGAAGCCCCTTTTCAGGCTCTCCCCACGTACCCATAGGGAATAGTGTGCAAATTGTCAAAGTCTTTTTATAATAAAAAGAAGAGTTAGATGAAAGTTTACCCCACTCTCTGCACAGCAGTGTCCCGTGTCCCACTCTGTCATGTGTCTATTTCAATGCATGTTTTTAATTTGAAATAAAAGCATGAAAGGACAGTTTTTTAAATAATCCATATTAACCGGTTCGCGACCGCCCGCCGTGTATTCGCAGCGGCAGTCGCGTCGCGCTGCATGGAGAGGGCTCACGGGCTGAGCCCTCTCCACAGCCGGTAAGTCTTTGCTGCATATTGCAGCAAAGGCTTACCGGTAACATCCGGTGTTTTTACAGCGTGGGCTGCCGGCATCTTACCTGGGATCGCCGCTCCCCGTGACGTCATCGGGGGGCGGCGATCCGTCTCCATGGTAGCCTCGGGTCTTCCGAAGACCCGAGGCTATTTCGTTTTAACCCCTTCATTACAATGTGCTGATAGCACATTGTAATGAATGAGGAAGAAAATCCCCATATACTGCCATACTGCCATATGTAGTATTGCATATATGATAGGATCGATCAGAACTAGGGTAAAGTACCCTAGGGAGTCTGAAAAATAGTATAAATAAAAATAAAAAAAGTTTAAAAAAAAAATTATAATAAAAAACCTAAAATTTCAAATCACCCCCCTTTCCCTAGAACTGACATAAATATAATAACAGTAAAAATATAAACACATCAGTTATCAACGTGTCCGAAAATGCCAGATCTATCCAAATATGATAATGGTTTTTCAATGTTTTTAACCCCGTAACGGAAAATAGCGCCCACTTTTTTTGCCATTTTGAAAATTAAAAAAATCTATAAAAAGTGATCAAAGTCGTAAGTCCTAAAATTATATCTTGAAAATATTATCAAATTTCGAAAAAATGACACCACCCACAGCTCCGTACACTAAAGTATGAAAAGTTATTAGCGCCAGAAGTTGCAAAATCAAAAAAATATTTTAGTACAGGAGGTTTTAATTTTTGTAAAAAACATTATAAACCTATACAAATTTGGTATCCCCTTAATCGTCCGACCCAAAGAATAAATTAGACAGTCATTTGGGCCTCAGTAAAGATAATATCCAAGCCCACAAGAAATATGCGCAAATGCGTTTTTTCACCATTTTCATTGCATTTGTGCATTTTTTCCGCCTTCCAGACATGGCATGGAATATTAAATACCATCATATGAAGTGCAATTTGTTACGCAAACAGCCATCCACAGCTCTTACGTGTAAAAATAAAAAAGTTATAGATTTTTGAAGGTGGGGAGTGAAATGACATGAAAAACCAGGAAAGGGCCCGGGTCCTTAAAACCGGTAAAAATGGAATTACTAAATTCTTCAATAACGGTAACATAAATACAGATAAATTGGAGTTAAGATTAGACATAAAGGGGTCTATAATATATAGTAATAGCAAAGTCGGGCAATTGTTACAAAATCTTACCATGGGGTGTTACTGAAATGCAAGTCTGTGGGTTCAAAACTTTGAAAGACAGGGACAGTCCTGCCTAATATACTTCGTGTACATGTGCATAGAGCAGGACGATCTACAAGGATTTCATGGGGTAAAAGGTTTCTTCAGTGTTTCAATTTAGTGGCAGTTTGGGTGGCCATGGGCCCCCTGAAGACTTGGGCCCTCATCTACCACACAAATCAGCCTTTGTGAGTTATCCCTCTGCTACATAACCACTATCACATATTCGTATTTTTAGTAATAAAGTAACCATTATTTTTCCATTTAATTCTCCTTCTAAACCCCCTTAGACACTCTGCAGTTAATAAATAGAAAGTAAAAATTTTTTGACATGCTAAAACTATTATTATAATCATTACAATTGTTCTGAGCTGGCAAAAAATACAAGTATTGAAATATGGACATGCACTCACTTTCACAGAAGGGTAATAGAGCAAAAGAACTGCGTAATGATTTGGATATGAACAGGCTGCATGAATCCCATTTCACCAGCCATCATTCCAGATTCACATTGGTCTCTTGGCGTATGCACCCTTAATCCATCGTTACAGTATGATTTTCAACACCTGACTGCATCTAGCGCGGAAACATTAATCTACATTCACGCACTTAGTTATCACATCTTTTTTAAATGAAATCTACTTTTCTATATTTGTTAGGTGTTTCCAAAGCATTTATCCGCTACAACTTTTCCTTCCAATATTATAAAACGGGTATGTTGTATATATTGTTATTCTCCTAGAGTTACTTTCTATTTGTGCTTTTTTGTTTGTTGTACTGTTGGCAGATGCCAACCAGTTCCATCAATACCAACCAGAAATCTAAATGCCCACAAGAAAACGACTTATTATTATGCAGCCCATTTTTCTATGCATGGAATGGATTCATTGTTGATGTAGTAAGGATTTAGGGGCCACGTAAGTTGCTTGTTTCTAGTGTTAACTGGTTTAATTGTTTGACTCTTTCCTTATGACAACTTCAATATGAGCTGACAAGGCACAAGTTATACGGATCTACACACCTGGAAATGTTAATGGGTCTGATGCCAATGATTCCTCCAACACTGTACCTTTTTTGGACAACCAGCTTAATTTATGTGGAATGAGGGTAAGAGCTTCACCACTGTAGGTCAGTGTTGATCTAACTCTTTCGTTAGTGTGAGTATGTGGCAAGATTGTACCCACATTGTGCATGCGGCCGTTTGTGCGCTATTGAACAATGAGGACGCCAGGGAGTTGCAATGTTTGAGATGGTTGAACTGGTACTTTGGGGAGGTGTTCCAGATTGGGGTTCTCGTTCATTCCACAAAAAGTTTTTCCATGTCACTATATGATTGCAAACATATGTTCACGGTTGTCTATATAATGATGATGCACTTTGGTGACTATACTCATATAGTTGCAAATGTTGGTTCAGTTGTTGTTTCTTCACACACCTCTGCATATTTATCCTCCCGTTTCCTTCTCCTTGTATCCTCTTTATGTGTATTTTATATTGATTATACTGGTACACAAACAAACGCTCCTCTTAATTCTCTGTCCGCCAGATGTCTCATGTACAGGGTCTACCTACCCAATCTAGCAGGGTCTGAACCTTTAAAGTGCTATCACCCAACAAATGCCACACCACGTGATAGTACAATGTTAACCCCTACTGCCAGAACACTGAGGCGAAGAAGTTCACATGTATACATACACCTTAGCTGCATGGCACTATCACTAATGTACAAGTCATGTGACATTGATTGTGCATTGTATAATTGCACCGATATAGGTGGAATCCAATTCATCGTGCTTTGAAGCCACATCTGGTGCATGCACGGCCTTCAGGCGGCGCTATGTACTACAGTTGCACGTAAGTTTGTGATTTTGCGGTGAAACTTGTTCTGATTAGGGTCTCTTACCTATTAGATTAAAAAAAAACTGCACCTGAGGCCCAGATCACAAGTGGCATTTACATTGCTAAAGCACATACAACAGTGGAGGAGAGGGGGTCTGCCTCATTCCCCAGCTGTTAAAATTGTGTTTTGTAAAACAAATGTTAACAGACATGTTTGTTGTATTGCGTTCCCAAATGAAAAAGAAATGCCACCTGTGAAAGCGGCTTAAAACCACAAAGCAGTTCTTATCATACAGCGCGAGGGCTCTTTCAGTGTTTCCGCCTTTGGTGCCTTTGTCCGTGTTGTATCTGTGTCCATTTTATTTCAACTCCTTTGGCATTCATTTTTTTTCATGTATGTCAAAAAAGGATGGGTTGGATAAAATTATGTGGTAAAAACCCTGGTCACCCCGCATGGTCTGGTAAAAAACATAGTGTGTAATGCTCTGCACCGAACCCCACACGAAGTCTCCGCACAGCCCACTTGCCGCAACCCTAACTCCACCCTCGGGTGACAGATGAGCATTGACCACCCACACTATATAGGAGTGGTTTGGAGCCACACGACTAGCCTGAAGCCACAACACTGGCACTGCCACAGTCACCGAGACAAAACCAAAACCGAAAATCAAAAAGGACAAAGGGTCAGCCAACACATTATCAGCACCTGGAACATGTCTCTCGCTCCCAAATTGCCCCCCCACAATCCGCCTATTTGACAATGCTTCCCCCAACCACTTACAGCCACCACTATATGGAAGTCCGCAATGTCAATTCTGGGTCAGCCGGGAGTGACCACTCGCGGGCATGGCTCTGCACACCATCTGTTCCAAAAAATGACCTGAACCCTGAGAACTCCTGCATACAATGCATACAATGACAGCTGGGCTGCTAAAGGTCTTGCCATTGTACGTCAACGAATCTGCCCGCAATGGAGACTCGATTAGTGTACAGTGGTCAGTTTTGCTTACCCTGTTGGTAGCCAAGATAAAACTCTGCCTATTGGCATCACCCCTGCATACAAACCCCAATAAGGATTGCATCTGGCGAGTGCCCCTTCCTGACCAAGCAAAACCCATCAACAGGTTCATGAGCCTCTCCAACCTATGACGGCAGGCGAAAATCCATCTCTCGCTTTCCAACCAAGGAATCTGCAGGACCGACAAACAAAATCACCCATGTAGTGGGGTTATTTTCATAATGGACCCCCCCCCCCAGTCCAAAATAATAAAAGCTCAATTACTGAGGTCAGCCCAGAGGGAAAGTGTTCATTATAGAAGAAACCATCCACACCGCCACCCAGGGGAGGGATAGCAGCCCAGGTGCACAGTCAACGGCTAAATGGGTTCATTCCACCTTTGCCAAGAGAGCACCTGCCGGGGGAGAAACTGCATGGTTGAGAACACGTAGAGACTGACGCCTTCTCTGTCAAAAGCCCGTCATCCACCAACGTACCCTTTGGGAAGGACAGGTGGTGATTAAGGCGGACTTAGCCGATCCCTCTTAAGTACTCACCCCATGGAGGTTAGGGAATGGGGTAGAAAGAGGGCCAACAAAGCCCCTTCTTTAGCCACCTCAGGGTGCTCGGTGCTGACTTCAGATTATTAGCAAAGGCTGTCCGGACAAAAATTAAACGGTGTAAAAAAACAAAAAAACACAATTGCTCAGCCAGCCTCCACAGCCTGCGTGCTTGGAAGAAGATGGGAGCTCCACCTAGACCTGCGACCTCCTGGACGACCTTGAACTGGCCGCGACTACTATGATGGTTCCACAGGCTGGGGGGGAGTGCCTGCAAGCATCCAGGGTTGGGAAGATGATCCGACTCAGTCTCCAGGAACAGTGACGCGCGTGACCCGGCAAGGGGGTAAAAGGGGGGAAATGCTGGGCCCGCTGGCGCTGATTTAGTTAAAGCTGTGGCACCACAAAGAGGATTGTGCTGCTGGCATGGGTGCAGGCATTGAAAGCAGCGGAGCCGGCGTGCAGAGGGGGACACACAGCAGGCTCACGGTGACATGAGGGTATGGTGGCACCTGGAGGAGGAGGAGGTGATGCCTGCTGTGACACAGAACTCTGCTGCCCCTCCTGGGGCGGTGAAGGGGTCTCCTCAGGCGTGGGGGGGGGGGGGGGGGGGCTGGAGAACTGGGGTGTGCCATCATGACTATATTGTAGTGTGAGAGGGGACAAGTACAATAGCCGCTGCTCCTGATAATGCACTCACTTCTGCCACCGCCCCATAGAAAACAGGTGGGGGAACTGAACAGAGGCGAGGAACTGGTCTAGCTAGCCCTCGCCCTCAGCCAGCAGGAAGGCACAAAATGTCACAGCCCCGTATCCTCCATCTTTACCAGGCACAGTTCTGGAAACTACTAGGAAAACAAGCCTGCTTCTGTGTGTCGCGGTAACAGGAAGTGGAAGCGACGGCGAAACGCGCGTCGGGGTGCTGTGGTGGTGGTCGCTTTACTCTTTTATACGTCTTGTGGCTTCATACTACACCTGGTGGGTAATACCGGTTACAGCCCATTTTGTGTATACTATTGTTGTTGAGTACTTGGAATTTATTACTATGTATTGTAATACTCTTGACCACCTCCACACTTTTGTGGATTTTTAAGTTTGTTTTTAACCGCATGTTTTGATGACCGATTAAAAAAATTATTATGTTTGTTTTGCATGCAGTTAAGTTTGATTTGCTCTTCTTACTGTAGTTATTTTGGTATCCTATATCCTTCTATTGGTATTGTATGCCATTTATAACCCCCTAAACCATTGACCCTCTTATAATCTCTGTCCTGCCAGATGTCTCATGTACAGGGTCTACCTACCAATCTAGCAGGGTCTGAAACCTTTAAAGTGCTATCACCCAAAAAATGCACAACAACGTGATAGTACAATGTTAACACATTACTGCCAGAAAACACTGAGAAAGCGAAGAAGATATCACATAGTATTACATTAACCCTTTAGCTTGCATGGACACTAAATCACTATAATGTACAAGTCATGTGACAATTTGATGTGCATTGTATAATTGCACCGATATAGGTGGAATCCAATATCATAGCTGCTTTAGAAGCCACATCTGGTGCATGCACAGAGCCCTTCAGGCGGAGCTCATGTACTACAGTTGCAACGTAAAGTTTGTGATTTTGCAGGTGAAACTTGTTCTATGAATTAGTGTCTCTTACCTATTAGATTAAAAAAAAAACTGCACCTGAGGCCCAGATTCACAAGTGGCATTTACATTGCTAAATGCAATACAACAGTGGAGGAGAGGGGATCTGCCTCATTCCACAGCTGTTAAAATTGTGTTTTGTAAATACAAATGTTAACAGACATGTTTTGTTGTATTGCGTTCCAAAATGAAAAAGAAAATGCCACCTGTGAAAGCGGCTTAAAACCACAAAGCAGTTCTTTATCATACAGCGCGAGGGCTCTTTCAGTGTTTCCGCCTTTGGTGCCTTTGTCCGTGTTGTATCTGTGTCCATTTTATTTCAACCTTCTTTTGGCATTCATTTTTTTTACATGTATGTCAAAAAAGGATGGTTGGATAAAATTATGTGGTAAAAACCCTGGTCACCCAGCATGGTCTGGTAAAAAAAAAACATACTGTGTAATGCATACTGCACCGAACCCCACAGAAGTCTCTCCAGCAAGCATCCACTTGCCGAAAACCTAAACTCCAACCTCCAGGGTGACAAGATGAGAATTGACCCACCCACACTATATAGGAGTGGTCTAGGAGCCACACGACTAGCCTGAAGCCACAACACTGGCACTGCCACAGTCACGAGACAAACCCAAAAACCTGAAAATCAAAAAGAGACAAAGGGTCAGCCAACACATTATCAGCACCTGGAACATGTCTCTCAGCTCCCAAATTGCCAAACCAAAAACAAATCCGCCTATTTGACAATGCTTCCCCCAACAACTCTACAGCCACCACTATATGGAAAAGCTCATGCAATGTCAAATTCTGGGTCAAGCCGGGAGCTGACCACTCTGCGGGCCATGGCTCTGCACACCATCTGTTACCAAAAATGACACTGAAACCCTGAGAACTCACTGCATACAATGCATACAATGACAGCTGGGCCTGCTAAAAGGTCTTGCCATTGTACGTCAACAGAATCTGCCCGCAATGGAGACTCGATATGTATCCAGTGGTCAGTTTTGCTTACCCTGTTGGTAGCCAAAGATAAACTCTGCCTATTGGCATCACCCTGCATACAAACCCCAATAAGGATTGCATCTGGCGAAGTGCCACCTTCCTGACCAAGCAAAACCCATCAACAAGGTTCATGAGCCTCTCCAACCTATCTGACGGCAGGCGAAAATCCATCTCCTCTGATTCCAACCAAGGAATCTGCAGGACCGACAAACAAAATCACCCATGTAGTGGGTTATTTTCATAATGGACCCCCCCCCCCCAGTCCAAAAAATAAATAAAAAGCTCAAAATATTTACATGAGATAGATCAGCCAATGGGAAGGAAAGTGTCATTATAGAAGAAACCATCCACACAGCAACCCAGGAGGGGATAGCAGCCCAGGTGCACAGTCAACAGGCTAAATGGGGATTCATTATCCTACTTTGCCAAGAGAGCACCTGCCGGAGGAGAAAAACTGCATGGTTGAAGAACACGTAAGAGACTGACGCCTTCTCTGTCAAAAGCCCGTCATCCACCAACGTACCCTTTGGGAAGGACAGGTGGTGATTAAGGCGGAACTTAGCCGATCCCTTCTTAAGTACTACACCCAAATGAGAAAGGTTAGGGAATAGGGGGTAGAAAAAGGGGCCAACAAAGCCCCTTCTTTAGCCACCTCAGGGTGCTCGGATGCTGACTTCAGATTATTAGCAAAGGAACTGTCAGGACAAAAAAATTAAACGGTGTAAAAAAAAAACAAAAAAACACAATTGCTCAGCCAGCCTCCACAGCCTGCGTTGCTTGGAAGAAGATGGGGAGCTCCACCTAGACAATGCGACCTCCTGGACGACCTTGAACTGCCGCGACTACTATGATGGTTCTCCACAGAGCTGTGTGAGGAGTGCCTGCAAGCATCCAGGGTTGAGGAAGATGAATCCGACTCAAGTCTCCAGGAACAGTGACGCGCGTGACCCCGGCAAGGGGGTAAAAGGAGGGGAAATGCTGGGCCCGCTGGCGCTGATTGAGTTAAAGCTGCTGGCACCACAACAGAGGATTGTGCATGCTGGCATGGGTGCAGGCATTGAAAGCAGCGGAGCAGGCTGTGCAGAGGGAGGCACAACAGCAGGCTCACTGGTGACATGAGGGTATGGTGGCACCTGGAGGAGCAGGAGGTGATGCCTGCTGTGACACAGACTCTGCTGTCCCCTCCTGGGGCGGTGAAGGGGTCTCCTCAGGCGGTGGGGGGCTGGAGAACTGGGTGTGCCATCATGACTATATCTGTAGTGTGAGAGGGGACAAGTACAATAGCCGCTGCTCCTGATAATGCACTCACTTCCTGCCACCGCCCCATAGAAAACAGGTGGGGGAACCTGAACAGAGGCGAGGAACTGGTCTAGCTAGCCCTCGCCCTCAGCCAGCATGCAGGCACAAAATGTCACAGCCAGTGAATCCTCCATCTTCTTACCAGGCACAGTTCTGGACACTACTAGGAAACACAGCCTGCTTCTGAGTGTCGCGGTAACAGGAAGTGGAAGCGACGGCGAAACGCGCGTCGGGGTGCTGTGGTGGTGGTCAGCTTTACTCTTTTATACGTCTTGTGGCTTCATACTACACCCTGGTGGGTAATACAATTGGTTACAGCCCATTTTGTGTATACTATTGTTTGTTGAGTACTTGGAATGTATTTACTATGTATTGTAATACTCTTGACCACCTCCACACTTTTTGTGATTTTTAAGTTTGTTTTTAACCGCATGTTTTTGATGACCGATTAAATAAAATTATATATTGTTTTGCATGGATTAAGTTTGGAATTACGTACTTACTAGTTAGTTATTTTGGTATCCTATATACTTCTATTGGTATTGTATGCCATTTATAACCCCCTAACATGCTGCAACTAGGATGTGCCATGTGATGTCAAATTAGGAGGGATTAGTACCCAGCTAAAATCGCTGCCCACTGTCCCTTTAAAGTGCCAAAACCTTTTTATAAAAAATAGTGGCCACGCCTTTTATTTAAATGACCCCATAGTGGTCTAAGCCATACAGCCACCAGTCCAGGGGCTCCCGCCCTATTTGATTGGGCATACTCCAAAGAAAGCAGCACTACCGGATTTGGCAAGTTTTGGGCTCTTTTTCATCCCGTTATACAAGCAGATGCAGCAAACATTGTCCCTACCTTTTAAGGAATTGTCCCAAGTTTGATTGTTTTCCTATCTACTGAGAGGGAATAGCAATCGACAATCTCCTGCACTCTCACAGACGGTGAATGTGAGAAGAGGAGATATGCAATATGTCCGTCTAGAGTGACCGTCATCTTGGGTTCATCAATGAACTTTCCTATTAGCTCCTTTTGCACGTTTGTCAGAAAGAAGGACCAATCCGATACTGAAGGTTCCTATTGACTTGTAAGTTTGTCACCTGTAGATGGCAGTAAGAGACAGTAAGAGTTTCTTCCCTCTGAAAAGATACTGACAAATATGAAGGAACCAAGACCGGAACGTGAGATCCACAAGATGAAGACTCGCCCTTCACAACGGAAAACATTGACCGACCATAACATCTTCAAAACGTGATGCCATGGCAGGGTCACCACACAACTGTCCCAAACTAGATTGGTCCGAATTTCAGTAAAGTAAATTTGACTTCTTCTTCACATGAAATGTCCTGTAAAATTGCCTAGAAGTTTAAACCAATCCAATTAACTAGTATTGATAGTTGATAACTATGTATAAGTGTTAATTCAGGAAAGGCAGCAGCACTCCAATATGGTGTTTTAAAGCAGGGTGATCTTTATTCCAGGGATGCAACGTTTCGGTAGGTGTCCACCTTTTTCAAGCATTGTGACCAGCATTTGCATATATAAATCCCAACCCGCATTCTGATTGGTCAGTAACATGCTCGTGTAATAAACATAAGCATATAATATACAAGAGACTGCCGTGATACATTCATAATTGATGTGTACCGACAAAAGTGCATGTGCTTGTGCAAAATATAAAGTGCAGTGCATATTAAAATAAATCGGTACTGCCCCATCGTCTCGTTGTTTTCATTCATAAAGAATATGTAAATTAGACATCTGCTACATAGTAACATACCGCGTTTGTGCTTGCTCCCGAGGTTGATATGAGTAACACTCACTATTCTCCAGAAAAACCGGAAGTAGAGTGTGTATCGCATTAAGGAGGCTGATTGCCGACAAGGAAAAAGCTGGCGCATGCGCACAGCACGTTACGAGGAAACGGCAGCCATATTGGAAACGGGATTTGGGGAGCAGAAGCATAACGGATGATGATGGAAAATAAAAATGTAAGTATAATAGGTCTTATCCTAGCCGAGCGTCGTAAGCACACTATATTAGCCTGTGTCAGGCCACTGTGATGCATTAGGACCAGCGGAGCACTGGATGGCGGCAAATTAGCAGTCTCCCCGTGTGTCCACTATCGTCCCGTCGACACTCCTGCATATAAAGATAATGACCTGGGTAATACCCATAAGGAAATAAAGATCATCAGCCGACTCAAAGGTATCTTCATGTGTAACAGAAAAAATAGACGCATGGGGTCTGTCAGTCCCACCAAAGAGGTATCCGAGGGCAAAAAAGAATAAATATTAGAATAATATGTCTCCCCTAACGACATATGCTTTTTACTTTTAGAGGATCTACGAAATGGTAATGGTAATTTATTATATTGCTTCAATTAATTTCAATATTCAAACCATTAGGTTGCAATGTTTGTAGACGATGTATCCACTCCCAGTTCTCTCTTTCTTAACATGGATTCCCTATTTCCTCCTCTCCTAGGTTGAGGGATATGGTCAATAAGTTGGAATTTCAAGTGTGATTCTTTGTGTCCTTTTTCCGTGAAATGTCTGCGTTTCCGGGTCGTGTACCGATGCTGTGTAAATCTGGTTTTAAAATCGAGGGTCATTTCCACAATGTATATTAAGTTGCATGGGCACGACAATTTATAAATTACAAAATCACTGTTGCAATCCATAAGATCCGATATGTCACATTATTATGTGTGAATGTATTACCCTTGATTACATGGGGGCAATTAATAGACAAACTGTACTGTTTCTGTAGAATGAACTAGCATAAATTTAATGTCAGAGTCAATGGTGTTAAGGAACTCATGAAATTGAAAAAGTTCCTGGAGGTGGGCGGTCCAAAGCAAGAATCATCTATGTATCTCCACCACTTCAAGACTTGTTGGAAGTGGTGGGACACATAGATCGATTTCTACTCCAGGGCAGTCATGAAAATGTTGGCGTAACATGGTGCCATGCTGGCACCCAATGCGACCCCTTTTAACTGAACAAAAACATTTTTACCAAAAAGGAAATAGTTATTACATAATACAAGTTCTAACAGTTTCATTATGAATGTGATTTCCTGTTTTCTTATACTGGGATTGTCGCAAGCATTTTTTCAACAACCCTCATGCCCAGTTCGTGATTAATAGAGGTATATAAAGAGACCCCATCAAAAGATGCCAAGATCAAATTAGAAACCTCGTCAATTTCCGTGCTGTGGAGTTTACAAAGGAAGTCTGAGTGTCTTGTACATAAGAACTACCTTTTATGGCACATTTGCCCAAGTACACGATCTGAGAAAATTGTAATATGCGAGAAAATAGTCATTGCCCAATCTATAGACGCTGGAAGCAATATCACCAGACCCTTCCACAAAACACAAAAGTGATCAGCACGACTTCCTAAAGAACAGCAAGAAGAGGGAAGTCTGTGGCTGAACCACAAATGTGACTTCTATTTTTACCAAAATCCCTAAAGTCATGTTAATCGTTGATTTGAAAATGTTTAGTGCAGTGTCCATCCACCGGGGAATGACCTTGTGTGTGGGGGCGTCTGGATACCCCGGCATCTGAGTGGCTTGTAGTGCGGCCTATCGCCAGAGTTCTGTTACTGGTGGCATTGCCCACACCGGCCAGGGCCAGCAGTAAGATGTAAGAAGATGGGGTGGCTGTAATGTAGGGTTCCCCCTGGGGCACTCCCATTGTGTGTGTATAATCGGAACCCCAGGGAGATGGTGAAGGGGAGTCCCATGTTGTGAGCGACAGCAGCCAGGGATCACACTTGTAGACAGAAATCTTGAGTTCTAACTTGGTCTCTTTCATGTCACACAGTCCAACGAAGATGCAGGTAACAGGCAGTAAACTTTCCATTCTGCAGGCACACACGAGGCTGTGGATTTGGAATGTGATTCCAAAAAGAAGTAGGAATGTGTTAGTACCTCAGCCTTGACCTCTGTATCAGAGGGCTAGAAATAGACAGAAGACCAAAGAAGAGACTTAGATATCCAGACAGAGAGAAAATGTATCCACTTTCTGATCTGGTGAATTCCAGGGCACTGACCAATGACCACCTTGGTGGCTGCAGGATAGTTACATTTGAAAGATAACTAGAGATGAGCGAGCACTAAAATGCTCGGGTACTCGTTATTCGAGACGAACTTTTCCCGATGCTCGAGTGCTCGTCTCGAATAACGAGCCCCTAGATCGGGCATTTTGGGACACGCGATACCTAATATGTTTGTGATTTTTACTGTTTATTATGTTTTATATCAGTTCTAGGGAAAGGGGGGTGATTTGAATTTTTAATATTTTATTAATTATTTTTATTTTTTAAACTTTTTTTTTTATTTTTTCACTATTTCTTAGACCATCTAGGGTACATTATCCCTAGATGATCAGATCACTCCTACCATATACTGCAATACTTCTGTATCGCAGTATATGGCATTTCTGCACACCATACATTACAATGAGCCACAGGCTCATTGTAATGGATATGCAGAAGCCATGTATCCTCGGGTCAAACGAAGACCCGAGGCTACCATGGCAACCAATCGCCGCCCCCCGATGACGTTCGGGGGCGCGGCGATCGTAACAAAGATGGCGGCACCTGCACGCCGCCGTCTTTTAAATGCCGCCGGCGACGGAGGGGTTAATAGCCGCGATCGGTGCAAGCACCGACCGCGGTTATTAGCGGTGGGAGTTTTGTGCAAAATGCAAAAACCCCCACCTCTGTATGAAGAGGACTCAGCCCGTGAGCCCTCTTCACACATCCCTTATACCTCTGTGCCGTAGAGCTACGGCGCAGAGCGTTATTGGGTTAAAGGGGTCATCCGGGTGTTAAAAATTACTGAGTGCCAGGCTGGGGAGGGCTATTTAAAAATAATAAACATGTACTTACCTCCTCCGGCGCCACCGATGTCCCGCGCCGCGGTCCCTTTGATCCGTGCTCCTGTTTATTTACAGGGACACAGGAGCCGCACACAGGAAACTTCCACTCCGTGATGTGGCCGGCTCCTCCCATCCGTCCCTATCTCTGTGTTGTAAGCGCTGGGAGATGGTGTCGGATGGGAGCTTCCGGCTGGCCGTAAGCTCCCTGTGCGCCCCTGTATACAAACCGGCGCACAGAGGAGACTGAGCGCGGCGCGGGACATTAGCAGCGCTGGGCGAGGTAAGTACATGTTTATTATTTTTAAATAGCCCGCCCCAGCCCGGCCATAAGTAAATTTTTTTTTTTTTGTATCATTTTTTATTAGGGACTTCAAAGAATGGAAAAACATTGCACATAAGTAATTTTTAACTCCCGGACAGCTTGATGCTAGATTTTAATTCGTAGTGGCTGTGTACCAAAGTATCTTTTATATTTTTTTCCACGGCACTAAGTTATATTGGTTCTTTTTACTGATGACCTTACTTAGAGCCTCACCTGATTGTAAGATGGGCCAGTATTTGTTCGAGAAAGAGAAAAATCAAAAGTGGTACGGTGTATAGGGACTTTTTACTCTGAAATTCTGAACAGTTCATAATCATAATCAACGTATCTGTTGGAAAATTTTGCTCTTCTAGATGCTTGTTGCAAGGTATTACCTGGGTATCCGCTCTCCAGGAACTGTTTGTATAGAAGTCATGACTCCTTCTCAAAGGCTTCCTCTGAGGAGCAGTTCCGTTTTGCCCTTAAATATTGTCCAACTGGGATCCCCCTTTTTAGGGGTTCGGGATGCCAGATATCCCAGTTCAATAAGCTATTTGTGGATGTGATTTTGTGGTAAACTGTAGTTTTAAGATCTCCTGTATTCCCCTTATTTATAGTGAGGTCCAAAAAATTAATTTCGGATGTGTGAATTTCTGGAGTGAATTTCATACCAATACTGTTATCATAAAGCATCTTAACCGGACTAAAGAAGACGTCATCAATGTACCGGCCCAAAATGTGGTCTGTATACTTAGTGTTTCCTCATTGAATTCCTACCACTCAAGGAATAGGTCAGCATTAGTGGGTGCACAGATTGTGCCCATGGCGGTACCCTTCACCTGGTGGTAAAAGGTACCGCCAAACAAAAAGTAATTGTTGAGGGCCGAGCCCTCTCCATAGCCGGTAAGTCTTTGCTGCATATTGCAGCAAAGGCTTACCGGTAACACCCGCGATTGGTGCCGGCAGCCTCAAAAAGATAGCAGCGCATGGGCGCCGCCATCTTACCTGGGATCTTACCGTGACGTCATGTGATAGCACATTGTAATGAATGAGAAGGAAAATCCCCATATACTGCCATACTGTAGTATTACAGTATATGGTAGGATCGATCAGACAACCTAGGGTAAAGTACCCTAGGGAGTCTGAAAAATAGTATAAATAAAAATAAAAAATAAAAAATTATAATAAAGAAAAACTAAAATTTCAAATCACCCCCCTTTCCCTAGAACTGACATAAATATAAATAAACAGTAAAAATCATAAACACATCAGGTATCGACGCGTCCGAAAATGTCCGATCTATCAAAATATGATAACGGTTTTTCAATGCGTTTAACCCCGTAAAGGAAAATAGCGCCCAAAGTCGAAAATGGCACTTTTTTGCCATTTTGAAAAACATAAAAAAAATCTATAAAAAGTGATCAAAAGGTCGTACAGTCCTAAAAATGATATCATTGAAAATATTATCAAATTTCACAAAAAATGACACCACGCACAGCTCTGTACACCAAAGTATAAAAAAGTTATTAGCGCCAGAAGTTGGCAAAATCAAAAAAATAATTTTTGTACAGGAGGTTTTCATTTTTGTAAATGTATGAAAACATTATAAAACCTATACAAATTTGGTATCCCCTTAATCGTACCGACCCAAAGAATAAAGTAGACCTGTCATTTGGGGCGCTCAGTGAAAGACGTAATATCCAAGCCCACAAGAAAATGGCGCAAATGCGTTTTTTCACCATTTTCATTGCATTTGGAATTTATTTCCCGCTTCTGAGTACATGGCATGGAATATTTAATAAAATAAAAATTTAAGGTACAGTATGGTAACATTTACAGTAAAATGGACGATGGTAATGTTGTTGTTGTATGCCTTATGTTTATGAGCAGTTTTCCTGCTGTATACCTGCATGTCATAAGAATTTACATTAAAAAAAGGACCATGTTAAATTCAAATCTGTTTTTTTTTTTTTAATTTTTACCGGTGTTTTGTATGCGTTGGAAAAGGGGTAGTCTTATACGGCGAATATATCTTAAACTCTATATTTTAACAGGAAAGTAGGGGGGTCGTCTTATACGCCGGAATATACGGTAATTATGGTCAGAAAACTGTATCCCCTTTGTGTCCAAAACACAAATACATCACTTTCTGCAATGTTTTATATCTCTGTTTTCTGAATCATTTTTCACCCATCTACTGTGTCTTTAAATCCAGTCTCCCTCTCTGCAATGGTATATATCTGTTAATTTCCTAAGTATTGCATGTGTCTGTTTCTTTCTGTAACATGTGACCCTTTTCTGTCCTACCTGATTTAATGTTCATCTATGCCCCTCCATGAGTTTGTTTTTCTTTGTTCAGAACTTGATCCACATGTGTTAGGTCTCCTAGATTAATTGTTTTATGAGCTAAATGAGGGCCTGGTCTCGTCTTCTCTGGGTATAAATTTAGTGATAGTATAGGATGCTTGCATTCTTAGATGCTAACTAGAGATGAGCGAGCACTAAAATGCTCGGGTGCTCGTTATTCGAGACAAACTTTTCCCGATGCTCGAGTGCTCGTCTCGAATAACGAGCCCCATTGAAGTCAATGGGAGACTCGAGCATTTTTCAAGGGGACCACGGCTCTGCACAGGGAAGCTTGGCCAAACACCTGGGAACCTCAGAAAAGGATGGAAACACCACGGAAATGGACAGGAAACAGCAGGGACAGCATGCATGGATGCCTCTGAGGCTGCATAATCGCACCATAATGCCAAAATTATGGGCAACAGCATGGCCATGACAGAGTGACAGAATGAAGCTAGATAGCATCTAAAACATCCAATAATTGACCCTGACACTATAGGGGACGGCATGCAGAGGCAGCGGCAGCAGCGGCAGGCTAGAGAGTGGCATGGCGACATACCCTAAATGGACTCAGGTTTCACCAAAGGAGGTGAAATGATTTCCTATGTGAACAAAAGGTTGACGGTATATTTAGTCGATAACACAGCATGGTGGCGACATAGTGACCAAGTTCCATAGTGACCAAGTTCTGGTGAAACACCCGAAAAGTGAGCCTGACACAGCTCTTTTGATAAGGGGACGACATGTGGAGGCAGCCATGGAGACGACTTCCATGATTAAGAGCGACAGTATGGGGCATTCATATTGCGCTGCTATGATTGCAACTTCAGGTCTCCAGCATGGCGGCAACAGATGGGCCGAGTTCCACTATGTATCTGGTGAACCTTTTGTATAAGATCAAGTGTAGTAGTGTTCTTATAAGTTTAGGATATGGCGGGTGAGGGGAATGTAAACAGATGCGCAAGAAGCGCTGAAATAATATCGGTAAATGATAAAAGTTTGCCAGTATATTTTGTGGATTACACAGCAGGGTGGCGACAAAGTTAACAAGTTTGATGTGGAAGCCATGAAAACAACCCAAAATTCTGCCTGACACAGCTCGTTTGATAAGGAGACCATGTATGGAGGCAGCTATATGGACGACTTTTGGAGGCAACTATGGCGATGACGTGTGGAGGTAGCAATGGAGACAACGTGTGGAGCCAGCTAAAAAGACGACATGTGGAGGCTGCTATGGAGACAATTTAATTTGGATAGTGCCTGTATGTGGCAGTCCAAAAAAGTTTTCAAACCAGAGGAGCAGGTAGGTGGTCCTCCAGAAAAATTAAATAAATTGAGTGCCTGTATGTGGCAGTCCAAAAGAGTTTTCAAACCAGAGGAGCAGGTAGGTGGTCCTCCAGAAAAATTAAATACATAGAGTACTATAGCTAGAGCCAGTTGGCCCTGGCAAAAAATGGCCAGTTTCCTATGCTTTAGTGTACAAAGAGGAGGAGAAGGAGGACAATGAGGAGGAGGAGTGCATACATTATTCAGGTTGAGCTTCTTTCACCTGGTGGAGAATGAAAATCCGAGAACTCCAGGCTTATTCTCATCTTAATAAGCGCAGCCTGTCAGCGCTGTCAGTCGACAGGCATGTACGCTTATCATGATGATGCCCACAGACTGCACTGAAAACCCGCTCGGACAACACGCTAGTGGCAGGGCAGGCAAGAACCTCCAAGCGTACAGCGCCAGTTCGTGCCACATGTCCAGCTTTGAAACCAGTAGTTGTAGGAGCTGTGTGATCATTTAGGACGATGGTAATGGTCAGCTACGTACTCCCTCAACATCTTTCTGTAAATCAGCCCTACTCTGCCGAGACTGGGGACATGTGACAGTGTCTTGCTGGGGTGACTAAAACGGGCAAAGGCTTGTAAAGCGTACCCCCTGCCAGTGCTGGACAAGCTCCTGCTCGCCTAATCTCCCTCGCTACTTGTCCCCGAAGTACCACTCTGCCGCAGCGCTGTCAGAAGGGAAATTACTGTTTCAGCTTGTGCACCAGGGCCTGATGGTATTCATGCTTCTCTCACACTCTTTCCTCTCCGGGATGAGAGTGGAAAGATTTTGCTGTACCGTGGGTCCAGGAGAGTGAATCCCACCCGTAATCGGTGCTGGAATAAATTCTTTGAAACGCGGGGTCACGGGATAGGCAGCCTAGCATGAAATCTGCCATATGCCCGCCAAGTACCAACGCGTAGAATTCACCCCCTCACTGGCCTGACTGTCCATTTCCTCGTCTCCCAACTCTCCAACTCCTCTTCTTCTCCCATGCCATACACTCTGAACAGTAGGACTGAACAATGGTCCCCTCTTCCGTCCTCGCCAACATTCCTCCTCCTCTTCCTTCCCACCTCCTCCTCTATGCTGCTGAGAACAAACGCTAAGGGTGCTTTGGCTATCAACAAGGAATATTCTTCCCCTGTCTTCTTGTGACGCGCAAAGCTTCCGACTTCATGCTGAGCAGAGAGTTTTTCAACATGCCAGCACGGGATGGAGGCTGTGATGGCGGCATCCCACGACCTCTGTGTTCTCTCCTCAAAGTTACTAGCCACCTGACAGATATCCGACATCACTGCACTCCTCATTGTAACTTGAGGAAGCTGACTGACTACTAACCAGTTCCTGGTGAAGTTGACATCTGGCAGTCGACAATCGCTCTGCGCTCTGTAAACTCTGGAATAACATGGTACTGTTGAATTCCACTCGTGGCACGTCGCACAACCAGTCGGTGACGGGCAGTTGAGGCGGCGCTTGCCTGCCCTGAAGTGGCAGCTCTGTGCGGCATTCGTCCTGACAATGCGCACAGATCGGCCCACCTTTGCGACAAATCAACAATATTGGGTTATGTCTTGAGAAACGCTGAACTATGAATTTACACACTGGCCAGGCACATGTGGTCATTGCCTGCCGAGTTGCAGACCGCACCAGGTTATGGCCGTTGTCACACACAACCATGCCTGTTTCAGGTTCAGGGTGCCAGCCACAGATCAGTCTGCGGCGACGGATGCCCCTGCAATAACTCTTGGCGGTGTGCCTTTTATCGCCTAGGCTCAGCAGTTTTGAGCCCGCCTGCTGTCGCTAGCGACGGCACTGCTGTTGGCCATGACTACACCGACTGGATGTCGCCATTCCTACGGATGTGATTCGGAGGAGGAGGTGGAGGAGGGTGGGAGTAGGTGGAGCATAATGCCTTTGAGACCATGGACCGAGTAGCCGCCGCACATCCTCGGCGTTCGGCAAGTATGACCACCCAGGGCAGACTTCGTCCCGCCTCACCAAGTTTAACCCAATGTGCCGTCCAGCGATTATAGGGCCCTGCCCGGCAGCACTCTCCACGTGTCCGTGTCAGGTGGACTTGTCCAGAACGGCGGTTGGTCGGCCGGGATGTTTCTCTGACACAGTGCTTGTGGCAGGGCCTGGACGGCACATTGTAAAAGATTGCGGCTGGGGACCGAATACCGAGGGGGCGGGGGGCCGCCGCCAGAGTTTCGAAAGGCCTCGGGCTCTACCAGCTATAGGGCACGAATCTCCAGGGCTAAGCAACTTGGGATGGAAGTGAGGCTTTGTCGTGTGGGTGGGTTTGCGCTATACTTCCTTTTTGCGCCAAGCGTCTGGGATGGAGAGCTGAAACGCTGGTGATGTCTGTTGGAGGATCGTGGAGGCGAGATGGGGTTTTTCGCACAGGAGGTGTTTTGGGCCGTGGGTCCTGGCATCGGGGGCTTACCTAGCATTGACACAGGGGAAGGGCGAGTGGCGTCCGGCCGGAGGTACGGGCTTGGTGCCATTGAGTGGGGTGGTGTGTTTAGCATTCATATGCCCTGCGCATACTGGTGGTATTCTGAACTGCAGTGGTGGAACCCCTGCTGATCCTGGTTTTGGCAAGAGGTTCACACCGCACAGTCCCGTCGGTCATCCGTGTTTCTTTTAAAGAACCTCCAGACTTCTGAAAATCTAGCCCCTCCAGCGGAGCTTACTACGGGGCAACATTTGGGCGCAGATTGCACCAGCTCTGGCCTGCCTCTCCTCCTGGCCCCCCACTGCCTCTTTCCAACCTGTTCTGCTATAGGACTCTCGCTTCCGTCCAGAAGCCACTGTGTTCACCCAGCCTATCAACCCAGCTGTGTCTGTCACCTCATCATCCTCCGATCCTCATCTGCCTCCCCCCTCGGACTTCCTGCCCGACACAACTTCACCACTGTCTGACACACCGTCTCCTCATCGTCCTACACCTCTTTACAACACACTTCTTCCACTACATCGAAAATTGCTCAGCAGCAAAACCAGGACAAGTGGTTTGTTGACTGTGGAAGGTCCAGAAAAACAGTTCCTCAGAGTATGCCGTTCAAATGCCACATTTTGCTGGCGAGGCGGGCGACTGTGGGGAAGGAGGCTGAGGTGGGGAGCGGGGAGTGTGATTTCGGTGACATGGTGGACTGCCGTGAGACGCTGGTTGTACAATGCCTAGAAGCATGTCACCAATCACGACATCACCATCTTCGCACTGTTCTGGCCCTCACCAGTGCTCTACCACGAGTCCACGTAACTTGAGACGAGAACCTAGGGAGTGTACTCTGCGGCGCTTTCCCCTGCTCCCTCCATCAGGCCAGGTGTTTCTCACCCCGCCCCAGGCCACGGTCCCCCCCCTCTGACCCCTGCAGTATTGACGCCCACGTCCACGCCCCTCGTCCTCTACCCCTACTAGCCCTCGGTTAAACATTTCAAATTAAAGTGTAAACTTAAAATTTTTTTTTTTGTGTGTGTGTTTTTTATTTATTTTTTTTTAAACAAAACAGTGCTAGTCCTATTGCCTATGGCTATTTTCTAACCTACCTGACAGCACACAACTAATTTGTGCTGTGCCGATGACTTGAGCTATAAAGGAATCAAAGGTAAAAAAAAATAAATCACGCAGACTCTGCCTAATTCTATCAAACCCGAATAAATTTTCCCACTTTGGTGTTTGAGGTGGATCATGTGTGTCACTAAGGCTAACAAACGTCCAAGTCTCCCAGCAATTCCCCCACAATATGGTACAGCTGCACTAACTAATTCCAGCAAGCCCAAGCCACAAGCAACAAAAAAAAGTCAAATAAAACGTTATGTAGCCCTAAGAGGGCGGTTCGGTTTTGTAGACTCACTCCTGCCTAACAGTAGACTATATAAAGCCTACGCTATCCCTGCAGCAGCAAGCAGCATGCGCTTCTCTCCCTAATGGCTCCAGACAGGAATGATCCGAGCAGCGCGGGCAGGGCTAGTCTATCCCAGGGTCCACCTGATCTGGCCACCAACCACTGCTAGCGACGTGTGAAGGGTAACCACGTCATGCTGGGGGACAGAGTCTCCTGCTTGTGATTTGCGCTCTGTTTCTGGCCGCCAAAAGCAACGGCGGGAGATGCCATTTCTCGAGCGGCGAAGTATCGTCCGAGCAGAAAGCAGTTTCGAGTAACGCTAAGCTCGACACAGATCCAGCTCGTCGATATGTTCGCTCATCTCTAATGCTACCCTGTCCACCTGGCTCAACCGACTGATAATCACACTGTCGAACCACTATATGAGATTGGCACCATCAACATCCAAAATTTTCACCACCACAGCAGACAACCTTGGTCACCTGAACAAACTGTTTCCTTCGCAGTGCTCCAAGTATTGCTGAACGTCTGTGGAAAATAATGCGCACCATCTGTAGACCTTTTAAACACTTCAATTTCATGCTAAAACTTATAACTCTGCCCCTTCTCCTCGCGACAGTCTATTTTACTAATCTCATACCTCCTCTACACAACCCCAAAGGCTCTTTATACTCTTCACTATTTACTACACCAAGGTGCAGTCCACCTGTCACCGACCGTTGGGGCTAAGATCTGGCACCTACTTAAGGATGAAATTGATTGTATCCGCCTTGGAATAATGCTCAATCCCTCACCCCGGTCACAAGGAAAGAAGTGGGTCCAGCCCCTCTCCTCTGCCGGCCCCACTACCTGCAACAGTGACCCCCATCCCCTCACATCTGGTACAGTCTCCTCCCCAGCCTACTCACTTCTCCACCTCCCTCAAAATGCTTCAACCACTCTCTCTCTTCTGTGTCTTCCTCTTCTTTCTTTCAGGCATTTTTGGGCTGTCTGTTACCACCACCCTTTAACTAAGAACCTTTCCCTGGACCCATCCAAAGGGGTGCTAACAACTACCGACCTTTCTAACCTCCCTTTCCTCTCCAACTCCTGAACTCTTGGTCTATTCTCTATGACCCCCTATCTCTCAGCTAACTCCCCCTTGACCCCCTACATCTGTTTCGCTCTATGTACTCCACTGGATAACTGTGCTCTGTCTCAAAGTTCTCCATGTATACTCCTCTCACTTCAAAATCCAAAGGTGACTATTCCCTCCTCATTCTCCGTGATCTAAAAGCACGTTTGATACTGTGGACCACCATCTCTCCTCAGGTGGCTTCACTCCTCATTTTTTTTGGCCTGAAGGACCTCTGCACTCTCTTGTTTTCTTCTATCTCTCTGACCGCACTTTCAGTGTCTCCTTTTCTGGATCTTTCTCTTCTCACTCACCTCAGTGGGTCCTCGGGTCTCACGGCTCTCCCTGTCCTCCTCCTCTCAGTGTCGTGGGTTCCTCAGGGCTCAGTCCTAGGTCCCTCTCCTCTCAGTGTCGGGGTTTCCTCAGGGCTCGTCTAGGTCTCTCTCCTCGTCTGTGTCGGGGTCCTCCAGGGCTCCAGTCCTAGTCCTCTCCTCTCAAGTGTTTGGGTTCCTCAGGCTTCAGTCCTAGTCCTCTCCTCTCAGTGTTGTGGTTTGCCTCGGCTCAGTCCTAGGTCCTCTCCTCTCATTGTCCGCTTCCTCATGGTTCAGTCCTAGTCCTCTTCTCTCTCTCTCCTCTATACTGCCCCCATTGGACAAACCATCACAGAGTTGGTTCCAGTATCATCTTTATACTGATTACCCCGCTATATACTTCTGGCACGTAACATCACCCCTGCCTTACTCCAGAACCCTAGTGCAGTCTCTGCGTTTGCTTCAAACATCACTGTCCTTGCTCTTGTCCTCTGTTGCTGTTTCCTTTACATCCATGTCCCTGTCTTTCACTTGTCCTCTCGCTGTCTCTAACACATGTCCGTCTCTCTTCTTGTCTCTCTGCTTCTCTACCATCATGTCTCTCTCTCGGACACTTGAAACTAAGGTCGTTTCTAAGACTGAACTTCTTGTCTGTTCCACTCTATCTACTAACCAACCCAACCCTGACCTCTCCATTTCTCGTCTGTGGATCACTATAGCACCCGGGTCAGCAGGCCGCAGTCTGGGGTTGGTGGCTGGACATTGTGACCTACTCTTCGCACCATTATTCAATCTCTTGCCGCTCTTGCCCGCGAGGCATTTCAGAACATCTCCAGAATCCGACCACTTCTTGACATTTGAAACTTCTAAATTCTAATTGTCCTCTGATTTACTCCTCGACTAGACTCGACTGTAACTCCCTAACTAATCGTCTGTCCCACTCACGAAACTCGCTCTCGCTCTTACAATCTACTTCTTAATGTAGCGCCAGGCTCGCCTTTCAGGCCAAACACTGGCATGGCAGGACGTTCCTTCCGTATTCACGTTAAAATTACTAGCCCATTCCTATTTCCGATCACACCAACTGTTTTCGGCACACGCGATATATAACCAAGCTCCAGATTCCTCTGTCCTGTCATCAATCACCACCTTTGACCATGAAATAAGAGTGCGGGCTGATGGCTGGTTCAAGGAGCAAAATTTTATTTATTAATTATTTTTACTTGTTTCCCTTTAAGAATGGCTGGACCATTATATCAAACTCTCTGTTCACCCCCTCATCCTCATAACTGAAGCTCTGTGTCCCCCCTCATCCTCAAGACTGTTAGCTCTTGGTCACACCCCTCATCCTCATGACGTGTAAGCTCTTGTGTCAACCCCCCCACCCCCCCGCCCCCCCCCCACCCCCCCCTCCTCATCCTCATAGACTGTAAGCTCTGTTCACCCCACTGATCCTCATAGACTTAGCTCTTGTGCCCCTCTTCATCCTCTAGACTATAAGCCTTGTGTCACCCCTTCATCCTCATAGACGTAAGCTCTTTGGTCACCCCCTCATTCTCCATAGACCGAAGCCTTGTGTCTACCCCCTCATCCCATAAGAGCTCTGTACCCCACCGCTCTTGTGTCACCCCCTCATCCATAGACTGTAAGCTTTGTTCACCCCTCCATCCCTCAGACGTGTAATCTCTTGTGCACCCTCATCTCATAGATGTAAGCCTGTGGTCACCTCCCATCATCCTCATAGAACTGGTAAGCTCTTGTGTCACCCCCATCCTCATAGACTTAGCGCTTGGTGTCCCACCCCTCATCTCATAGACTGTATCTCTTGTGTCACCTCCTCATCCTCATAGACGTAATGCTCTTGTGTCACCTCCCTCATCCTCCATAGACTGTATTGCTCTTGTGTCACCCCCTCATCCTCATAGACTGTAACTCTTGCTCCCTCACTAGCTCCCCTTCACCCTCCCCATCCTCATAGACTGTGTAAGCTGTGATCAGGGCCCTCATTCCTGTTTGTTCTGTGTAATAATGGTAATTTATCTTTGGTACATTCCCCTATGATTGCTAAAGCTATGAATTTGATAGCGCTAGATTATAAGATTATTATTCAAGATTACTATTATCCACTTGAGTATATACCAATAAGATTTCTTTCCTTTATATACCATAAAAGTCTGATGTTTTTTGAAAAATTGAACCAATGGTCCTTTCAGTGAGCCACCTTGACCTTTTGTAAATTTCCCCCGTAGTGTATGGACCCAGTCCTGCACTATTTAATCGTTTCATTTTTTTTGTGTACAGAGCTGTGTGAATGACTTTATAACTTTTTAGTAATTTGGAGTGATACATTTTACTTCTCACGTGACGTTATTTATTATTCCATGCCACGTACAGGAAGCAAAAAAATTCCAATGTGGTAAAATTGTGAAATACCATTGTGCGTCACTATATCCTAAGGTGGCTCGTTTTTTACTACTTTCACTGTGCACCCAAATGATACGTCTTTTGATATTTATTCCTTTGATTCATGTATGGATTCACTTTGACAACACCAATCTACTCACAGGTTATATTGTGTTTTAATACACTTTCCAACTTAACACAATGTTACACCTGTTGATGTTGAGTTTCGATAGCTGACGTTTACATTGCTACCACGTGTGAGGACTGTGTTACCGTTTTGACACCTTTATACAAATTTTTTTATGTCATGTAAAATTTGTTAAATCACGTTTCAGGAGCAATTTTGGGCGCTATTTTCCGTTATGTGGTTCACTGCTGGCAATGTTTTTATATTTGTGATAGTCCGGCATTTGTGGATCGGCAAGATGTGTTGGATTTTTTACTGTTTATTCAGTTTTTTTAATATCAGTTCCCGGAAGAGGGGTGATTCGAATTTTTTATTTGTTGTTTTTATTGTTTTACCATTTGATTATTTATTAATATTTCTTTAGCCCCTCCGTCCTCGGTTCTTGCTTTGGGCGGGTTTTTCAGCAACAATTTTTATGCTGACAAACTCGTTTACTCCGTATATACTGTACTGGGTTTGACTTCCCATATGTTCTTAGGCTTCTTCTATCCATCTAAATATGGGCGCTGCCTTTCAAGGTAACTAAAAGCGGCAATTTTTGCCTTTTCCCACCCTTGATCACTAAAAGGTTTCTGACCGGACTCTTCATGGGTTTCATGGGCAGGGCATTGTGCCGCCTGTCTGGGTGAATGATTGTTCTTTGGTGTCAACCTGACTTGCAGCACATGTTGTGAACCAGCTGGAAATCACCCTTTCCTATCGTTTCTGGGGTCGGATAAGACTGCCCTCTCTCTCCTCGCCTTTTTGTGTTAAAGGGCTCTTCCCAGAGTCTTCAGAAGGAGAAATCACCAGATCTATCATGAACACCGGTTAACATCTCGCTGTATGGCAAAAGTCCTAAAATGGTATTTTCTGTGTCCAGCGGCGCGTTCCTACGTTGGATTCGTGTCCGTCGCAGTGCGCCATATCCTGGGGCAATCAAGGTACAACTCAGCGCCAATCGGAAATTATTCGTAACACGTCTGGTGAAACGCGATCGGCCTTATTAATGACCCCCACTGTGTGAACTAAGGTCATCAACAGGCATAAGGACTTGTCTTGGATTCTCATTCATCGAATTCCCGCACTTGTCACAGATCTCAGTACTTTTCCAGTTCAAGTCCCAGCAATTCTACCATTTTTTCTCGTCAATGCCTCCGCTAGCTGTGCGTTTTCTTTTTCTCTCACGACACGCTGTATGTGGTCCTTCTTTTTTGTAGGATGAATTGTATTTTTTCAATAGAGTTTCAGTTTTGAGTTGTAACAAGAAGGTGACAATATCAAGTACATCATCTTAGTTAGACGGACAAACTGACTCTATCACAGTCTTTTTGAAATTTAGCTGTTATTTAAGCTTTTTTCATAATTTTTTATTGAATGTTTCCAACATAAAAAATCACTGGACATTCAAATGGCTTTGGCACAATGTCATGTTACACACAAATTATCACTCAATTGTGATACACGGAAGAACATAGTATCCATATAACACATTGGATACAAAGAAACATAAAAGAACATCCAACCCCCTACCCCGTGAACCCACCCGCCCAGTTCCCTAAAAGATCGCTCTTCCAATCGTCCATGAAGTATAAAAACAGGATTGGATACTCACTAATTACTCACCCATAGTTGATATTACATGTTGCTCTATGTTGCAGCAAAAGCCTGTGATGGAGACCCCCAAGTTCCATGCCCACTTACCCGTATTCTAAAAGTTTTGTTCCGTATATCTGTGTTAAATGTTAATAAAAAAGCCCCCCCCCATATCTTCCGGGATAATCTGTGCAATAGTACATTATACCACTGGCTCTTATTCGGCTGATCCCCCTCCCCCCCCTCTGAGCCTTCACGACCCCGATGTCTTCTTCTCTGCTTGCACGTACCAATGCTCCCCCCTCCACCATATGAGATCGATCACTGCGGATCTCCCGCCTCCTTGTAGAAGCTCGAGGCTGCGGTGACCACTTCTACGCTTGACTAGCTTCCCTCTATTGCATTGTTACCCGGATACATCCGCTCCTCTCCACAATCATGAACTCGTCTACAAATTATAAGGAGATATTAACACTGTGGACGTTTAGTATCAGGTTCAGATACAAGTGCCGGGGACGGGATAATATCACCACTTGTACACAGATGGTGTCCTCTCCATGATGCAGTGAGTGGAGCCCGATCCTGTTGTCTATGCCCCTCTCCTCTCGATAGGAACTCTGTTTCTCTTCAGAACGCAAAAATCTTTCGCCTTTTACTAAAGAGTTCCGTTGAGAGGGAACAATTATGAGTTCCAACTATTTTTGATGCCCGGCGCATGCTGGGCTTCCTCACATGGTCCAAAGATAGAAACCAGGGACTGCTGGTGGCTCAATGGTTAGCACTACACCTTGCAGTGCTGTTAAGTCAATCTACTTCTGCCAATGATTAGTGTGTTCTCTCTGGTTTGGGTCGGTGTATTCACCCCTATCCTTTCCCAAATTACACTTAAGTAATTTGGACTTCAGGACCTGAGTTTCAGACTTTGTAGAATTGCTGGACTTTTGCTGATTAGGTGTGTTAGGCAATTACAGCTGTGTTTAATCTGGCAAATTACCAGAAACACTCACTTTCCACTGGATTTGGACTGTTTACAGGGATTCTGGTCACGCATCACTATGGCAAAGGCCCAAACCAGGAGGGGACTTTTGCTAGGTTCCCTTCCTTGTTTTTCCCATTCTGTGTCTGTCTTCAATAAAGCTTCGGGCAAGTGTAATCCCCCACCCCGTCCCCGTCACCCCCCAGCACCTCTTTGCCGTTTTTTACACTTGTCGTCGCCATAATTAATGCAATGCGTGTTTAGTTAGGTCCAATTGGAGAGAGCAGGTGCTAGTATAGTGTTTGTCATGCCATGGTTGAGGATTATACTCCTCTCCTGTGTGCTGTCAACACTACGTATGAATCTTAATTTATTGTATATGTCGTGCGTGGTCTGTGCTGCGACACAGTATACGCTGTATGTCTGTGCAAATTATGTACTTTGACTTATGCCATTCAATAAAGCCTTTTACTAAGATTTCCGTGGATAGGGAACATTATGAGTTTCCAAACTAATTTTTGATGCCTGGTGGCATGCTGGGCTCCCATTCCCTCACAATGGTCATAGAATAAACTAGGGGCAGCTTGTGGCTCCAAAGTCCCCTCCCTATCCTTTCCCGTCCCTCTCGCTGTGTTGTGTCTGTGATATCTGCCCTCAACCTCCTCCTTCCCCGTCCTCGTCGCTGTTTGCTGTCTGTATATCTGCCCCTCACACCTCCTCCTGCCCCTCCTCATCGCTGTGTTGTTCCTGTGATACTGCCCCTCACCCTCCTCCTTCCCCGTCCTCTCGCTGTGTGTGTCTGTGATATCGCCCCTCACCCTCCTCCTTCCTCCCTTCCCCGGCTCCCTCGCTGTGTTGTGTCTTGTATCTGCCCCTCACCCTCCTTCCTTCCCCTCCTGCTCCCCATGTTTGTCTGTTATATCTGCTCCTACCCTCCTCCTTCCCCCGTCCTCATCGCTGTTGGTGTCTTGATATCGCTCCTCCACCCTCCCTCCTTCCCCGTCCTCTCAGGCTGTGTTTTGGTCTGTGATATCTGCCCCTCACACCCTCCTCCTCCCCGTCCTCTCGCTGTGTTGTGTCTGTGATCTCTGCTCCGAACCCCTCCTCCTTCCCCGTCCCTCTCGCTGTGTTGTGTCTGTGATATCTGCCCCCTCACCCTCCTCCTTCCCCCGTCCTCTTTTCGCTTTGTTGTGTCTGTATACTGCCCTGCTGGCCCCTCACCCTCTCCTTTCCCTTCCCCGTCCTCTTCGCTGTGTTGTGTCTGTGATATCTGCTCCTCACCCTCCGCCTTCCCCGTCTCTCGCTGTGTTGTATCCTGTGATATCTGCCCCTCACCCTCCTCCTTTCCCCGTCCTCTTCGCTGTTTGTGTCGTGATATCTCCCCTCACCCTCCTCGCTTCCCGTCCTCTCGCTTGTTTGTGTCTGTGTGGCTATCTGCTCCTCACCCCCTCCTCCGTTTCCCCCCCGTCCCTCGTCTGTGTTGGGTCCTGTGATTCTGCCCCTCACCCTCCTCCTTCCCCGTCCTCGTCCCCATGTTGTTCTGTGATATCTCTGCTGCCCCTTCACCCTCCTCCCCTTTTTCCCAGTCCCTCATCGCTGTGTTGTGTCTGTGATATACTGCTCCTCACCCTCCTCCTTCCCTGTCCTCTCGCTTTGTTGTGTCTGTGTATCTCTCCTCACCCTCCTCCTTCCCCGTCCTCTCCCCAGTATTGTGTCCTGTGAATACTGCCCCTCACCCCTCCCCTCCTTCCCTCCCGCGCCTCAAGCGCTGTGTTGTGTCCTGTTGATATCTGCATCCTCACCCCCTCCTCCTTCCCTTCCTCTCTCGCTGTGTTGTGTCTGTGATATCTGCTCCTCACCCTCCTCTCCTTCCCCGTCCTCGTCCTCCTCTCCCCATGTTGTGTGCTATGATATCTGCCCCGCTCACCCTCCTCCTTTCCCCGCCCTCTCGGCTGTGTTGTGTCTTGGAGACTGCTCCTCACCCTCCCCTCCCTTCCCCGTCCCTCTCGCGTTTGTGTCTGTGAATATCTGCCCGTCACCCTCCCTCCTTCCCCGTCCCTCGCTGATCGCTGTGTTGTGTCTGTGATATCTTCTCCTCACCCTCCTCCTTCCCCGTCCCTCAACGAACATTCGCTGTGTTGTGTCTGTTATATCTGCTCCTCACCCTCCTCCTTCCCCGTCCTCTCGCTGTGTTTCTCTGGTGTTTGATGTGTATCATTGCTGTTGTGTAATTAGAAGGAGCGGGGGAGTGCACCACATAGCACCGTCTGTTAACTATAGAGGGAGGTTTTTTACTCCTGTAACATTGCTGTAAGGTGAAGATCATTAAATAAAAGCCTTTTACTAAGATTGACGCGAAGGGGAACACTTTCCTTTTTCAACTTATTTTTTGATGTCTGGCACAAGCTGGGCTTCCCTAAAATAGTAAAAGACCAAAGAAATCATGTTGGTTTCTATATTATTCTTTCGTGTAATAGTCCCGCCTATTCGCGGGACCACTGTGCCGTCCGGGCTCAGAGACTCATTCGAGGTTTCCCACCCTGGGAACCTGGAAACTGAACTGTTCCCTGTGAGGATGAAGGTGATGAAGAGGAGACGTAGAGAGGGTAAATTTGACCTGGAGTGGATGATAATTCTGCTGGATACTGTGAATGGTCGGAAGGTTATAGTTGTGGTTTTTGTTGTTTCTTTCAGGACAAAGGCCGACAGCGAGGACGACTCAAACAATCACGAGCGGGCTTAGAGATCTATCACTGCGTGCTGAATCCCCCTTCCAATTCCTGCCTGCGGGCCGGGATTTCACAGAGGAGCTGGAAGAACCAAGAACCTGAAGGGCATCCTTGAGAGAATTCAGATTCATATTATTTTTCAAATTCTTCTCCCGTAGACTCCTTATCTGGTGGACATCTAGTACCCGATAATATCCCTTAGACTTACACCCCTTCCATTGCAATTTCAATCCCCTCATTTTAGGCAATTCACTTCTGAGTTCATTAGATGTCACTACTAACAGGTTTGTAAAGACAGTATCACAGGTAAGGTCAATGTTATTCAGTATTTACCAACATTCCTGTTACATTGTTTTGCAATAGTTATGTCAATATCCGCTGATTCTGGTTGGCAAACCACATTAACGTGTGCTGAGTGAGAGGAAGGTGAACCCCTCCTCCCTCCATAGGACAGCGCTTAAAGTTTTGGACACCCACTTGTGCAATATAAATTACGCAGTACTCTTTACAGTTTTAGATTGTTTGCAGCTTTTATAAGTTCTTCCATTCGTATAAACTGCTTGACTTTGGCATATACGAGGGCGTTCAATCAGACTAGTGTTTAAAATGGAAGACACATTTTTTCCCCCAATTTTTTTTTTTATTTTCAACATAGTCCCCTTTCTTCTCCCAACGTTCACCATTTTTTAACCCCTTCCAAAAGCTAGGATTGTCAAACCTCTCCAAAATACGCCGCTGTTCGGCGTGGACTTCCTTTTTCTTTCCTTTCTTCCCCAGAGCTATTCGTTCATGTCAGGAACTTGAAAAAGTGCAGGGAACCAGATCATGTGAATACCCCGGGGGTGCAGCAGCAATTCTTAACGCAATTCATAATAACTCACTGAGTATTGTCCAGTGATTCATTCTTCCTTACTAAAAAATCCATAAGGATGATGCCATTCGCATACCAAAAAAAATATAATCTTCTGTCCCTCAAGTTTTATTCCGAAATTCATCACGGATTACAGTATATCTCTCCACTAGAGTCCTTGACCTGGTGAACCATTACCGCCTTCAGACGGAATAAGGCACCACCCAGAACACGGAACTGCTTAGATGTTAGTGTCTGGATGGTGCCTTATTTTCATCTGAGTGTTAATGGTTCAACAGGTCAAGGGCACTCTATTGGATTGATATACATGTAATACGTAGAATTCGGAATAAAACTGAGGGACGAGAAGAATATAGAGCTCCCGGTCCCACTACATAATATTCCTTCACAAACCTTCAGATTTTCTTGGATTCATCCGGACCGTCGTTTGAGCTCTTTCCCACAGATAAGGTCCTGCATCTTTGAACTTTATCTGCTCCAAACACTGCTTCACATTTAACCAGCCGCATCCCTTTGTTGTCGCACCGTGAGCAAATCGCGCACCCATCGGGCGACCATTGTTTTTATCGACAACTTTATCTGTAAATATTAATTGCCATTGAAAAGTCGACACACCGACGGCTCTCTACTTTGTGCACGTTCGTTTGTCCATCACCGAGTATCATGTCGTGGACATTTTGACTGATTTCTTTCTCATAACCCCGTCTGCCGGGCCGTCCTGGTCACTCCTCGTTCAAACAGATGTTTCGCCTCCACGTTTAAATGCATTGAACTCAAAATCTACCGTGGTCATAAATGGCAAAGTGTTCCATACAAAGCATCCGACTTTGCTTTTTATCTCCTCACATTTTTCCCACCAAACAAAAAGCGAATTACCAAACATACTGCTCTTCTTCATCTTGGCGAAAACACAAAACAAACTTTTACTCAAATGTCTGGCCAAATCCAAACTAACAACCAATCCGTTCTGCAATTGTTAGTTAGCCGTCGTTTTATAGCTAGCAGCACACACGATGAATAACACCATCTTCCCTCAGGTACCCACACCAACCCCCCCCCCGGTCATCAACCTGGTACTTGAAACCACCCCCGTATTCAGAAGATTATTTTGGACCTGATTGGTGAACGTGGTGTAACAAAAAAAAAATGTTCTAAAGTGAACAAAAAGTTATGTCACCAAAATGTTTCCCAATGAAAGAACCTCCTCACGTAAAAATAAGTCCTAAATCCAAGCCTCTGTCAACCGAAAAAATGCTAATGTTATGACTATACGAAGATAGTGATCATGCGTTTGATCGATGGTCAGCACTCGAGATAACACCACTCAGGAACACCTCAGGACGTCCCTCTGTCGTCAAACACAGGTACTTATTGAGGCCCCTCGTAGATCCTCATCGATTGAAAGACGGGCCAGTATTTGTTTAAATTTTCATTATATCTGTATGCATGAGTAAATTACCCCCTAAACAAACACATTTTTGATTTTTTCTTCTTTCTCAAACATAGTTCATAATACGTCTCTGTTGGAAATTTTGCCTCTTCTATTGTTCGTTCCAAGTTTTACCTGGGTATCGCCGTGGAACGCTTTCGTAATAGAAGATCATGACTCCCTTAAAGGCTTCCTCTGAGGAGCAGTTCTTTTGCCCTGTATAGTCCAACTGGGATCCCCCTTTTTAGGGGTTGGGAGATGCAGATATTCCCAGTTCAATAGATATTGGGGATGTGTATTTTGAACGGTAACGTAGTTTTCAAGATCTTCCTGTATTCCCTATTTATCCGAAATTATTTCGATGTGGTGAATTTCTGGAATGATTTCATATCCCGATACTTGTTTCTCATTAACACTTAAACACCCGGATGAAAAAGACGTCCTCTTCACTATTTCAGAGGATGAGGACGTCGTCAATTATCGGCCCAAAACAACAGGTGGTCTGTATCTTAGTTTTTCCCATTGAATTCCCACCACTCACGATAGGTCAGCCATTAGTGGGTGCCAGATTATGGCCCATGGCAGTACCTTTCACCTGGTGGTAAAAAGGTTACCGCCAAACAAAAAATAATGGTGAGAGAGTAAAAAATCCAGAAGTGTTAGGGTAAGTATTATGGTCAGAAAACTGGATCCCCTTTGTTTCCAAAACACTTTACTGCAGCAAGCCTAAGTGCGTGTTGATATTGGAATACAAACCCGCGTGTCTATCTACTAGGATTTCCTGGGTACTCTGATGTCATGTAGTTTATTTATAACATCTTGTGTGTCCCTTTAGGTAACGATGGTAACATGGACCGAAAGGGGCGCAGAATCCTGTTCAACATACTCATGATTACCCTGTTTATGTGTCATACCGGACACAATTTGGGCATCTTGGTATTGGAGAGTTTAGTTTAAAAGAGTTTGGAAGGGCGTAAATGTTGGAATATGGTTTGGTTTCTTGTTGAAAAGATATGTATAATACAATCCTTGTTATAAGATTTCTGGCTATACCTTTATCCAAGATGTCTTTCAATCGTTAAAACTATTTGGGTTGGATCCGTGGTAGTATCTCATATGTGTCTCGATCCCCCAGCAATCTTTTTACCACATCCACATATTGTTTCCCATCCCTCACTACTGTATTCCCACCTTTACCAGATGCTAGCACAGTCACATGAGAGAGATGTGTGCCCTAGCCGGCAATTATCAGCCATAGCACACCTTGATCATGGAAAGAATCATCGTGCCAATTCGCAGTGAAAGTAAACTGTTGGACATCGGCATAAGAGGCGGAGGCTAACGGATCAGAAAATACAGAAACCCTTAAGTAGAGAGAGTGTCCTTTATGCCCTTTCGGAAGCCCTTCTCTGCCCAACCGGTAAGCCACAAGTGCACAGTACAACACTGTTTTCTGAAATCTTTAGCAATAAAGCAAATGCTTCCAACCTAGGGGGAAAGACAATATAGCACATTCTTCGACATTCTTGAAACATGGAGCTATTGTTGGCCATATTCACAAGCTGAACAACTGCTTGTAGAACAACTCTCAATCAAATGCCCATCAACTACAATCACCGTTTATATGATGCAGTATTGCTTGCATAAACACCTGGAACAACAAGTGCAATTCCTAAAAACAGTATAGTACTAGTGCTACTGCAGGCCCGACATCTGCCATAGAGGCCGATGTTAAAATCTCGCTCAGGAGCGCGAATGCGTGGTTCCTGTAAAGGGCTGCGAATTCTTGCCGCTCTAAGTGACGAGCGACTCGGGAGTCCATTACGCCGCCCATAGAGCCCACACGCTAAATAAATGCGCGCCTTGTCGTCATACTTTAAGACACAGGAGCGTCATTATATGGCGGAAGTCGAGACGGAGTGGCCTTTCCGGCAGCATGCGCGCTCTCAGTCCCTATAGCAGCTGACACAGAGCTTTTGACGTCATGCGACTGTGTCACTTGGCGAGCCGCGGCCACACAGGAAGACCGCGAGTGGCAGTCCGCGTGGAAGACGGACCCGCCGCGAGGGAGGCAGGCTGACCCCTGCAGGTGAGTATGAGATTTTATATTTTTCATGTACTTAATAAATGGGGGAGATTCATGTGTATACTCGGGGAGGGGAGTGGGTAACGATATAACGGGGCCTAGAAACACGTTTAAAATACTGAGGGGTGGGTGGGCGTATATACAGAGTATCATATGGGAAGCCATACATATTTTAATACTGAACGCCGGAGGCTGGCGAGACGAGGTGCTATATGTATTATTTGGGGCCATAATTTCCTTTACTAGGGGGGGGAATGCTTATATGTCATTATTTGCGCAGGCCAACTTATTATACTGGACTGGGCTGGGAGGGGTGCTAATGTATTATTTGGGGCCATCATGTATCTCTTATACTATGCGGATCGGGGGGTGATGATATATGTATATATGGAGGTGGGCCATAATTATCTTATACTGCGCTGATATGCGGGAGGTATGCTATTTTTATATGGGGCCATAATTATCTTTCTACTAGCGGGGTAAGATGGCTATAAATATTTATTTGGTGGCCATAATATTTTATCAGGCTGGGGGGGGATAGCTATATAAGTTAATTGGGCGCCATAATTATTTTTATACTTGGGGGGGATGCTATATGATATTATAACTTATACTAAGCCTGGGGCGCGTGTATCATGGAGTACCGTATAATACTAAGCTGAGGGCTGTATAGAGCTACAGGATTACTTACTAAGCTGGGCCCTGTATATGGAGTACAGGTATATTAACTAGAAGCTGGGCGCCGACTGTAAGGAGCTACAGTAATATCACAAGCATGCCACGGGCTGATTTAGGGAGTACAGTATATACAAGCTGCGGCGGCGTGATCAATTGTAAGTACGTATTCAAAGTGGGGAGTACTAGTAGTCACAAGATCTGAGGACTATCGGGTTAGATAGTATGGGAGTACAGATATAGTACTAATGCTGTGGGGATGTATATGGAGTACAGTATATACTAGAGCTGGGGCGATCGTATATGGAGTGACAGTATATTACTACTGGGGGCATGAGTATATGCGAGTACAGTATATCACTAAGCTGCGGGGGTGATTGTTATAGGGATACAGTAATATTACTAGTACTGGGAGGATTATATATGGGATACAGTATTAGCTGGGATATATGATAGTCTGCTAAGCGGGGGCTGTGGTACAGATTCTATTGCGGCGTCCTGGGAAACAGTATCTTATAACTAACGCGGGGGCTGAGGTACATCAGTTATAGTGAGAGCTGAGGGTACGTATATTACTAATGCTGAGGGAGGATGTATATGGGGTACTAGATTATATTACGTAATCTGGGGGCGTGGTATGGAGAACAGCTTAATATTACTAAGCTGCGGGGGCTGTCGTATTGAGAGTTACAGTATATTACTAATGCGAAAAACCATGAGGAAAAAGGAATCGGGTATAATGCATGAGAGATACCAAGTATATTACTAAGCTTAGGGGTGATGGGATACAGTATATCGCTAAGTACATGGGGGATAATATGGATTCTAATTCTAGCGGGGGTTAGTATATGGGTACAGCGATATTATTACTAAGCTAGGGGGATTCTAGGGGTACATACTACTGGGGGCTGTCTGAGGTACAGTATATTGACAACTGGGGGGGCCTAATAGTAGCGGAATCACAGTATATTACTAAGTGGAGCGACTGTTATATGCGGATACCGTATATTAACTAAGGCGGGGTGTATAGGGTCAGACCGCGAGGTTATTGGGATACAGGTATAATTTATCGGAGGATGAACTTTCTAAGTGGGGGGACTGTATATGGGGTACGATTACTAGGGGGGGGCTATATCTGTACAGTAGAATTAGACGGGGTATATGATCTAATACTAAGGGAGTGTAATATGGGATACAGATATATTACTAAGTCTTGAGGGAGTGTATATGGATGGGGTACAGCTATATTACGTAGCGTAGAGGGCGTAGTATATAGGGTAACTGTATTATTACTAAGCTGGGGAGTGTATATGAGGATACAGTATATTACTAGCTGACGGATGTAAGGGACGTAGTCAATACTAGCTGGCTGTGTAATGGATAGAATTACTAAGCTGGGAGGTGCTAATATGGGATACAGGATATATTACTAAGCTGGCGGAGGATGTATATGCGGAGTACAAGTATATATAATAAGCCTGGGGATGTATATGGGGGGTCAAGGTAGATACTAAGCTAGGGGGTTGAGGGCTGTATATCGTGTCTCACAGTAATATTACGATAGCCGTGGTAGGTGGATAGTTATGGATACAGCTATATTTCTATAGCTGGAGGGCCGGGTGGAGATGCTGCACGGAGCTGAAGATATCCGGCCGTGAATTCAGCAGTGATACGTCATGGATTGGAGAACCCGGAATAAAGTCCTCCTGATGGAAGAGATTGTCATCTATAAGGTACTAGATGTCACTAATGACTCCCAGAACCTGTAGTCAGTCACACAGTGTCAGGGAGCTGTCAGGAGCTGTCTGTAGGGTTGTTAGTAAAGTTTAAGGATTTACTTAACAGGGAGCTGGGGGGGGGGGCAGCATTTGAATATTCGCCTCAGGCAGCAAATATGCTAGAATCGGCCCTGGCTACATGGTGCTATTATCCCACAGGGATTCATGGGTCCCTTGCATCACAAATAACTATGATGATGAGGGATCTGTCCCTGTAGTAGTGTTCCCTGTAGTAATCTGGCTACAATGGACTGAATTCATCTGTGCATCTTTCCCCTTACAATATGAGATTAATATCATAATTTGCCATTTTTTTCCCTTTCCTAAGGAGAGTTTTAACCTTGACAAAAGTAACAACTTGTCAGTATAAAGTTAAGTAACCAAGTCCAGAGAGAATTATACAGCTGCAAGTTCTACTGTCTTCTCCAATTACATCTTTCTCACAGCATTCAGAGAAGATGGCCCTAGATATAACTGGAGTCACCACTACTTACTAGGTACAGCTGGTATACATACGCTGGGGCTTATTTACGAAGGGTCCCACGGCCGCATTTTCATTGGGTTTCCCGACTTTTCGGGGATCACGCTGGGGATTGTGTCACAAGTGATCGGATTGTGTCGCAATCACGTCGGCTTTCACGTGACACAAATTGGTCAGACGATCCGACAGATTCGGACTAAGTGCAGAATTTAATATTCAAATTTGTGTTTCAAGCCAACCACTTACATACACCAGGAAGAAGAAGGTGAACTCCGGTGGAACTGAGTGGGGAGCAACACATTAAGGATATCGGACGCGCGATGTACGTGGAATGCGGCACAGTGCATCATCGTGGGGGAATGCACCTCAGGGATCGCGACTCGGACAGGTAAGTAAATGTGCCCCAATATTTTGAAGATGGCTACCATACATAGAGCTGAGCTGCTTTTTCTGCAGTGAATGCAGGAGACAGCACACCCGTTGGCTGCATAGACCTGGCCGTCACTTGTTTCAGCTGATGAGACATCAGGACCCCAAAGGAGCTTGTTTTCCCTGTAACGTAGGTCTCTTATAGATTGTGTTTTTGTTTCTTGTTTTTATTATCTAATACTTACTAATATTAAAGTGGCTTAATGTGCATTAACGGAAATCTACGAGCAAAATCAAACCAGGGACACTTACTCATAGATCCAGGCACTGTGACTGTGGTAATCTTCTTATATTTGTTATTAAGAGCAATCATGATATGTCTGTTGGCAAAGCAGCATTTTAAGTGAAAATGTAATGTTACCCAGATATGTATGATCTGGCACTTGAATAGCAGAGGCCAACATAGCTCAACTATGAGAACATACTGTAATTCACCCAGGAAATCCAGCATGTCTGGCAAAAGTTCTATTTCCCATATATACTTTATGTTCTAGTTATCAAAAATGATCATTAACCCGAGTGAAGATGAGGCTAAAACAAGCTTCATCAATCCTGGAATTTAAAAGAAACCTCAGAGGAAATAAATCCAAAAGCTTTTGGATGGCTGGCTGCCATTTCCAGTCCCACTTCGGGTGAACCAAACCATGCAGGCAATGTTATGAGTTATTACATTACAAGTTTTACTTCAATGTGTGATTGTCTTACACAGCAGTTGTAGCAAACTTTGGTAACAATTATAGACAGATTTCATTTCAGGTACTAATGTAGATGCTGGCTTTTTGCCTATAACTTATGCAGGAAAAACATAGAATTTGTAAAGGAGCAAATGGTTATGATGAGATTTTGGAGTAACTCTGGTACAAACAGAGACATCCCTTTAAGCATTAACCCTCTGTCCTCATCAATTTACTGTATACAGAGGCTTTCAGAAGCACAGCTCACTGCATGCAGCGGAAAACATGACCCCGAAAACCTTCATGAGTAAGTTGTTTCACTCCTCTTCTTCCACAAGCCATAACATTTACAAAGCTCTATGTTGGCTTGTTATATGCAAGACAAATTTTCTAGTGGCACCATTTATTATTCAGTGCCATGTACTGGGAAGCTGTAAAAAAATTCCAATGGTGGTAGAAATGGCAAAAAAAGCACAATTATGTCACATTCTGATGTAACATACTTCTGTGTACAGAGCTGTGTAAAATGTGTTTGATGAGATGAAGTTTTCATTGATACCATTTTGAAAACTGTACAACCTTTCAATCACTTTTTCTTAACTTTTTTATTGAAGGCAAAATAGCAAAAAAGTGGCTTTGGACATTTATGCACTATTTTCCATTACACGGAAATAATAGTTTTTATATTTTAATCTAGCAGACATTTTGGGACGCGGCAATACCTAATGGGGCAGATTTACTTACCCGGTCCATTCGCAATCCAGCGGCGCGTTCTCAGCGGAGGATTCGGGTTCTGCTGGGATTCACTAAGGTAGTTCCTCCGACGAACACCAGGTGTCGCTGCTGTGCTGAAGTTCATCGGAAAGCACTGAAATTCACTGTCCTCCGCTGGGTGCAGATAAGCGTGTGTCAAGTGACACTTTTTTTTTTTTTTTAAATGCTGCTGTTTTTCCGAATCTGTCGGGTTTTCGTACTGCCACGCCCCCCGATTTCCGTCACGTGCATGCCGGCGCCGATGCACCAAAATCCCGGGGGAATTCAGGGAAAAATCGGCGCAAATCGGAAATTTTCGGGTAACCCGTCGGAAAAACGCGATTCGGGCCCTTAATAAATGACCCCCAATATGTTTATGATTTTACTTGTTCATTTATTTTATTATATGTACTAGGGAAATATGGGTGATTTATGGGCTCCTAGAGTACTTGAACCCTGGGCATCTGATCACTTACAAAGGGTACAGAGAATATCCAGACCCCTTTAAATTTTTCACTCTTTGATCCATTGCAGCCAGTTGGTAAGATCACAAAGTTATTTTTTACTTGTTATTGTACACTCTGCACCTGATCTTGACAGAAAAAAACTGAAATGAAGATATTTTTGCTAATATATTAAACAAGAAAAAATGAAATTTCACATGTTTAGAACTATCAGACCCTTTGCTCAGTCGAAGCAACCATGAGTCTTCTTTGGAATGATGCAAAAAAATTTTCATACCTGGATTTGGGGATCCTCTGCCATTCCTCCTTGCAGATCCTCTCCAGTTCCTTCAGGTTGGTTGGTTAACATTGGTTGACAGCCATTTTCAAGTCTAGCCAGAGATGCTCAATTTGGTTTAGGTCAGGGCTCTGGCTGGGACAGTTACAGAGTTGTTCTGAAGCCACTGTTTTGTTAATTTAGGTGTGTGCCTAGGGTCATTGACCCACATTTATTAAACCATTTGTACCAGTTTTCTTTCTGACTTTGAACTAGAAAGAACGTGTAAACTGCTTGCACATGTATTTATAAATTGTCTGTGTTAGTTTTGTGTCATGGCTGCATTGTGTCTGACAAGACACAAAAATGTGCACCAAAAGTGGTGTCTTAGTGCTTAGTTGGACCATGTGCTACAATTCTGTCCAATGTGCGCTACAATTGTGTCTATGTCACCATTCTGGGTAACAATGAAGATTCAGCTCACCTTCCAGCTCTGTGAATATCCTAGTATGGCACGGATCGCCCCTCTGCTCGGGCCGTGTACACCAATGAAAGAATTCCGATATCCAGCCTTGTCAGGAATCACTCGTAATCTTTATTTGGGCAAATATTAAAATTCCACAGCAAGTAGTCTTGGCCAAGACTACTTGCTGTGGAATTTTAATATTTGCCTAAATAAAGATTACGAGTGATTCCTGAAAAGGTTGGATATCGGAATTCTTTCATTTATGTCACCATTCTGCAGGATGAACAAAGTGCACCAAAAAAATGCCAGATTCATGAAGAACATGCATCACACAATTTATCAATCTGGCTCACCCCACACATTTCACATAGTGCACAGTTCTGTCTTTGAGCTCATTGGGCAGTTCCTTATATCTCATGATTCTCATGTGTTTTGACTTGCACAGTAAGCTGTGAGATTTTATATAGACAGATAGTTACCTATACTAATCAAGTCCAATCAGTCTAACTAAACACAGCTGTACTCCAAAGAAGGAGCAGAACCATCTCAAGGAGGGTCGTAAGAAAATGGACAGCATGTTAGTTGGTCTGAATACTTATGACCATGGGATAATTCAGTTTTTCTTCTTTATTAAATTAGCGAAAAAATCTACATTTCTGTTTTAAAGGGGCCTAAATACTTTCCATATCCACTGTGTACAATATACTGCAATACAACTGTTTTGGAGTACATTATAGCTATACCACTTCTATATTACAGTCTGAGACAGCATGGGAACCTTTAAAAGGCTCCTAGCTGTCACTGTGCTGATTGGCGGCCTCCATTGAAGTCATGGAGGGTGCCGACTGCCATTTACAGATGGTGGCGCCTGCAGCATGCCTCTTAGGTTAGACACCTAACAGGTTAAAGGAAACCTACCACCACGGATCTACCTATTAAGGTAGATCCGATAGCAGGTACCTCCAACCTGTAGAAGAATAACCCTTTTAGGGCCAATCCTTTAGTCCCCACAATCTTTTAGAAAGTTTAATAGTCTTGACATACAAATTTTCTAAAGTTTCTAAACCAAAGCCGGGATTTGCGCATGCGCAGTAGCCCCGTCTTTGCAGCCGAGACCGCGCAGCACCGGCCTGCCATCAGTGCATGCACAGAACCAGGCTTCGCGGACGAGTGCACTCAGCTCCTTTTAGCTGCGTGCTAAAGATGCAAGGCTCCGGTTACTCCACGCCCCAGTATCCTCTTTAGAAAATTTGCATATCAAGGACTGCAGGGGGCGTGGCTACATAGACATATCAGAAAGACACAGAAATCTCAAATCCACGATCTCACACAGAAATCCAAGATGGCAGCCTGACCCTATGTCAGAAGTTACAGGGTCGTGTCTAGGGGCAACTAAAATTGTGTACACCAGGACTGATAGAGACAGGTTGGACTTATATCTGTGAAACCCTGCAGTTTTGTTAATAACAGTGAATTAGAGAATGTGCTATTTTGATGTGCTGAGTACATATAAGAAACTTGTCTTTGTGGGAATACCCCTTTAAACAAATATGATACATGCATAAATATATTAATATTATATTATTAAATTATATTATTATTATTATTTAATTATTATTATATTATTAAATTCATAACTTGTATTCGTCTATTATGGGTTAGGTTGAAGCAGATATAGTTTGACAACTACTCATATTTTAGCACATTAGCACATAGAGAGGGAACAATATGCCATTGCATTGGCACTACCACAATAGCTTGGCAGGTGGCAACACATATTTTTTATGTTATACAGTCGATTAACACAGAGGAAGGCAAAGTGAATGTTTTTTAAGTTTTTTTGGCATTTATTTACACTTGGGAAAAATGAAGTGTAAGGTTATCTGGTCTGTACTTGGGAACTGATTTTCTTGAGTTTTTATAGATCGGATAGTTTGCAAAGACAAATTAGGTTGTTAATACAATATCTGATATGCAAAAACATAGAATGAGGAGACTTTAGGTCGACTTTAATATCTTTTTGAGTTGTATTATGACAGCAGAACTGATCTAGTGGCAGAAAGGTGTACATAGTAATTAGTCTATGCCTTTCACTCAACAGCTCATTACTCATGTAGTAAAACCCTATGTATATCAGCCAATTTTATTTGACAGTTCCTTACAAGAAAACTCAGCTTCGTTGGAGCCACAATTCAGTTTTATGTGTCTCCATGAGAAAAAAAAGTGAGATCCTGAAACCCTGCAGTCTATACAGCTGCTCGAAACAGTTTGTATTGTGTCAACATGGTAATAGTATATCCCACAGATTTGATTTAGAACATGTGCCAGGAAAAAGCTGAAAATATAATTGAATAGAAATGTTCCTGACTAAGAAAAAGCTCAGTGATTCCTGTGAAACAAATAGGATTCATGTGAAACAATAGTAGTATAGTCACCGGGTATTGGTATCTTATAAATTTCCTGAAATATTTATTCTCTTGATTTGTAGTAATGATTTGTCATTTAGCAGAAGAATTATTACAAAAATTTCATTTGCATAATGACTACAATTCTCTTTAATTTTCCTCTTGTTACATTAGATCAGGGGTGGCTCCAGGTTTCAGTAGGCCCCTGGGCGACAGTGCCTCAGTGGGCCCCTTTGCAGCTAACTCATGTGGCAGCATTAAAAATTCAGGAACTAAAACAGTCTCCTGTTCCCTTACATATTCCCTAGTTTATCATCCCAAACAGCCGTATCACGGTCAGGGCAGTTTTGAGGTCATTTAACAAACAGGATGGACCTAAAAATTTGAGCCCCTTCCCTCTGCCAAGTAATAAAACTGAAGCTTCAACTCAGCTGCTGCAGAACCTCATAATACAGATCACTGCTTCTGCCTAACATCATAATACACACTTCAGCTGCTTCAGTGATGTGTATCATAATACGCAGTTCAGCTGCTGCAGAGCCTCGTAATACACAACTTTGCTGCTGTAGAATCTCATAATACACATCACTGCTGACACAGAACCCTCTCTCCTTCTCATGTACATTGGAGGTGATTAATATTACTAGTCTATAAACCAACAGCCATTCACACATGCAGCAAGACATATATACAGGCAGTCACACGTGCAGCAAGACATATATACAGGCAGTCACACGTGCAGCAAGACATTTATACAGGCATTCACACATGCAGCAAGACATTTATACAGGCAGTCACACATGCAGCAAGACATTTATTCAGGCAGTCACACATGCAGACAAGTATAGCGACATGCAGACAGACAGACAAGCATGGAGGCAAACACACACAGAAAGACAGACAGACAGATACATACAAATAGATACACATGCAGGCAAACACATCATCACACATACCATACACTCACTATATGAATCAGTAATACACATCCATACTTGTCACATACCATCACACACCCTGTGGTGTCTGCAGCAGCCCTGGTATCACATAGAGGAGTCTTCAGGCTTCTCCTCCTCCACCTGGTCGTCCAGATCTCTAAGCTGCCAGATTTCTGCTTTACTGCAGCTCTGTGTGAAGAGGAAATGGGGAGAGGGTGTAACCTTTGATGTGCTGCATCACACAGGCAGCTCTATAGCCTCTGCCTGTGCTGTGTCTTGTCGGAGTGGGGGAGGAACATTGCAGGACACAGGACACTTCCTCAGTCATCACAGGAAGTGAAGATGTGCACAGCGTGTGTGGGCCCCCGGCAGCTCTCTGTCCTGTATCATGTCATTTGTAAAACCTTTTTTGATCATGAAAGAAAGAGCAGGTTCGGTGATGGGTTGAAATGTGTCCTATCATATGTTGATGTATGCTGCACACGTATTTATCAATGTCCAATGCTACCTTTACCCTGAAAAATAAAGTTATATTCATGGACAGTAACCAGTCAGGGGGGCATGGTTTCAGGGAACAGTAGTCAAGCATTCATCCACCCTCCGGCTGCCTCATCAGGTAACTCCTTACCACTGTGGAGCTAGCACCAGCCCTGCCTCCTTGTTCTTGGTCTCCTCCCTGTCCTCACATGGTCTTGTCTCAAAACTCGCGCATGTGCAGTGTGCGTCCCCCCCTTGGTTCGTGCAGGGCCGGAGCGGAGATGATACAGGGACTGCGCATGCGCAAGTTTTGAGACAAGACCGCAGGAGTTAGCTGACGAGGCAGCCGAGAGGGTGGTTTAATGCTTGACTACTGTTCCCCGAAAACCCGCCCCCCCTGACTGGTTACTGGCCACAAATACAACTATATTTTTCAGGATAAAGGTACGTTGGACACATGTGCAGAAACCATAAAAAAGCACCAATAACATACTTTTGCTGGTTTATAAGTGGTTTCCCTCCCTGGTGACAGGTTCTCTTTAATCTGAAAAATCAGTAAAAAAGGATTTCATGTCACTAAATCTCTCACTCCTGCAATTGCTTCTAGTGAGATTCTGTATAGTTTTGTAGGAGCTGACACTGTGACCTTATTTTCTGCCTATTACGGCTATAAGTTCACTTGCATATAATCTTGTTGGGAGCTTAATACACATCTACAGACTTCAATATGCAAGTGTCTATATATAGTGGTCCAATGTATAATGGATAAACACCAGGGGGGAAATTTATCATTCATCCTATGTAGCTTCTTGGCGTATAATTTTCGCTAATTTTTGCGCAAACATCGTTTTTGCAGGGTTTTTTAGCGAGAAAAAAATGCAACTATAAAGTCATGCAATGGCAGAAAAAATACACCACAGAGTGTGCAAAACCACATTTATCAACTGAGAATTTTCAAAAGAATGCAAATTTTATCGCAAAACTACACCACATAGGAGGTGGTGTATGTGGGTCCATTGCTACTACAGGGGGGAGTTTTTACTCAATTTTCTGTTTAAGGTATCTGAGAACTTCGTAAAAAGGCAGAAATTGAACAGATGCTAGTCAATAGCCTCTCACTACCAGGAGGAGACCCAACCAGGTCGAAACAGTGCTGTCTACAGTTCTGAGTCTATTCCTTCTGGAATAGATATACTGGTTTGGCTTAATCCCACACCATGCTTTTAGACTTCTTGTAGGTCATACTTCGTGTTAAGGGGTGTAAAATCTGCTTGGTTTTGGGGTGCCAGTTAATTTAAATTAACAACAATATTCAATGGATCTTTATAGGGGATTTATTAAGGGTACAATACAGGGAAATATACATAGAGGGTAAACTAACTAAGGGACAGAGTGAGGGTAGGGGAGGAAGTGCTCTCACTAAAGATCTGTATATACACACACACGTAGCTTACACACACTTGCCCATCATCCCACCTCCACCACTGTCTTGGCCAATCCAATGAGGATGTAGAGTCAATATATTCTTGTCACACAAACTTGCAGGACAAGTAACTTGAGTCTTTGTTTCCTACTGGATCTGGGAGAATCTCCAGTGGGCAATGACATGCAGCTGTCCTCAGTGTAATAGCACAGGTGTAATAGCACAGTCCATTGTAATCACATGCAGGCTGTTTATACAATCTTTATTAGGGGCAATGTAGGCATTTATGGCTTAGTTCTTCCTCTGTCCGTAAAGACCCTTACACTGTCTCAAGCCACATCATGGCATATTTCCAACAAGGGGGCTGCTCCAAATCTTGCCTAATGATAAATCTACCCCAGATCTCCTTAAGCTACTGCCTTATGTGTATGGTAATGTGATCCCAAGCACCCAGATTTTTGGCTTCCTAGTCACACATCCATACTTATAGCCTAGTTCTGGAGTTCCTTAGCATTGGGTCATCATTTATACATCCCAAATGCTGCAGCTCCACCTGAGCCAGTAATTTTGTTTACTCTTGTAATAGATAGCCAGTATCAGCCACTGCCAAAATCTCAGTATATCCAGCTAAGTGTGTGGACAGTGAGCCAAAAAATATCTTCCCATTGCCCTTACTGAATATACTTGCTGGCTCATCACTTATGTGGCAAAATATTTTCCCTCACCAATTGTATGCTGAGTGGCCGGCTGTTATGTCTCCCTTAACTCCATGCTTACTTGGAGCTCATGTATTTTGTGATCCCCATTCCACAAACAGCATCACCATCTAGTCAGTCACATCTTTTTTACTGTCTGCCTAGGCTAAACTGGCTATGTATTGTAATGACAAGCATATATTACAATTTAAAAAGCATGCGGCGGATATTATGACATGCCGCCATGCTAAGGGGTGTTATTTCTTATATGGATTTCCTCCAAATAGGAGATGGGTCCAAGCCTCTCTCCAGCTCAGCTTCAGGGACCTAATCAGCTGGAGTCACGTCATCACTGACGTGGTCCAAGCTGGGTCACATAACCACTAGTAGGGTTTTATAATATGGTCATTTGACTATGATATGGACATTCAACCTGCCCCCTGTAGTGTATACAGCCAGCCTGCCCCCCCTGTTGTGTATACAGCCAACCTGCCCCTCCTGTAGTGTATAAAGCCAGCCTGCCCCCCTGTATAGTATATACTCAACCCTCCCCTGTAGTGTACAGCCAGTCCTCCTCTGTAGTATATAGCCGACCTGCCCCCTATAGTGTATATAGCCAGCCTTCCCCCTGTAGTGTATATAGCCAGCCCCCCTGTAGTTTATAGCCAGCCTGCCCCCTGTAGTGTATATAGCCAGCCTACCTCCTGTAAACCAACTTTATCTTATACTAGCTGTAGAATCCTGGCGCTTCCGGGATAGGAAATAACTGCTCTTATCTATAACACAATAGAATGGGTTAACAAAAAATATTTTATATGTATCTATTTCACTCTCTGACTGTCTCTCTCTCTCTGAGTGTCGCTGACTGTCTCTGTCATTGTACGTCTATCTCTGACCTTCTCTATCTCTAACCGTCTCTTTCAGTGAATTTCTCTGACCGCCTCTTTCACTGAGTGTCCCTGACCATCTCTTTCAGTGACCGTCTCTGTCTCTTTAAGTGATTGTCTCTGACTGTCTCTTTCAGTGAATGTCTCTGACCATCACTATCAGTAACTGTCTCTGACCGGCTTATTCAGTGAGTGTCACTGACTGTCTCTTTCAGTGAGTGTCCCTGACTGTCTCTCTCAGTAATTGTCTCTATCTCTCTCAGGAATTGTCTCTGTCTCTTTCAGTGAATGTCACTGGCCGTCTCTTTCAGTGAGTGTCCCTGACCACCTCTTTCAGTGAGTGTCCCTGACCACCTCTTTCAGTGACTGTCGCTGTCTCTTTCAGTGATTGTTTCTGACTGTCTCTTTCAGTGTATGTCACTGGCCGTCTCTTTCAGTGAGTGTCCCTGACCGTCTCTTTCAGTGAGTGTCTCTGACCATCTCTTTCAGTGACTGTCCGAGCTCATGTTTCATTTTCCCTCAGCTGTTTATAAAAATACAGCTGATCTCTAATTGGTTGGCATGTGCAACTGGAACAGTTTTACCATCTCTGTCTCTGACATTCTCTGTCTTTAATAGTCTTTATTAGTGACTGTCTCTGATGTCTCTTTGAGTGACTGTCTGTGATGTCTCTTTCAGTCACTGTCTCTGACCATCTCTTTCAGTGACTGTCCAATCAGAGCTCAAGTTTCATTTTCCAACAGCTGTTTATAAAATTACAGCTGATCTCTAATTGGTTGCCATGAGCATCTGGAACAGTTTTACCATCTCTGTCTCTGACATTCTCTGTCTTTGACAGTCTTTTTAAGTGACTGTCTCTGACGTCTCTTTGAGTGACTGTCTCTGACCGTCTCTTTGAGTAACTGTCTCTGACCATCTCTTTGAGTGACTGTCTCTGACCATCTCTTTGAGTGACTGTCTCTGACCGTCTCTTTGAGTGACTGTCTCTGACCGTCTTTGAGTGACTGTCCAATCAGTCAAGTTTTATCTTCCCACAGCTGTTTATAAAATTACAGCTGATCTCTAATTGGTTGGCATGGGCAACTGGAACAGTTTTACCATCTCTGTCTCTGACATTCTCTGTCTTTAGTAGTCTTTTTTAGTGACTTTCTCTGATGTCTCTTTGAGTGACTGTCTGTGATGTCTCTTTCAGTCACTGTCTCTGACCATCTCTTTCAGTGACTGTCCAATCAGAGCTCAAGTTTCATTTTCCCACAGCTGTTTATAAAATTACAGCTGATCTCTAATTGGTTGCCGTGAGCAACTGGAACAGTTTTACCATCTCTGTCTCTGACATTCTCTGTCTTTGACAGTCTTTTTCAGTGACTGTCTCTGACGTCTCTTTGAGTGACTGTCTCTGACCGTCTCTTTGAGTGACTGTCTCTGACATCTCTTTGAGTGACTGTCTCTGACCGTCTCTTTGAGTGACTGTCTCTGACCGTCTCTTTGAGTGACTGTCTCTGACCGCCTCTTTGAGTGACTGTCCAATCAGTCAAGTTTTATCTTCCCACAGCTGTTTATAAAATTACAGCTGATCTCTAATTGGTTGGCATGGGCAACTGGAACAGTTTTACCATCTCTGTCTCTGACATTCTCTGTCTTTAGTAGTCTTTTTTAGTGACTTTCTCTGATGTCTCTTTGAGTGACTGTCTGTGATGTCTCTTTCAGTCACCTGTTGTTGTATAAGCCAACCTGCCCCTCGCTGTAGGTGTATAAAGCCAGCCTGCCCCCCGTATAGTATATTACTCAACCATCCCCTGTAGTGTAACAGCCAGTCCTCCTTCTGTCAGGATTCATAGCCGAACCTACTGCCACCTCATAGTGATAGAGCCAGCCTCCACTCCTTTTGTTAGTGTATATAGCCAGCCCCCCTGTAGTTTATAGCCAGCCTGCCCATGTAGTGTATATAGCCATTCATACCTCCTGCTTAAACAACTTGATCTGGTATTTACAGGGTGTTAGGAATCATGGCGCTTCCGGGATTGATTTGGGGAAATAAACGGCTCTTATCTATAACACAATGGGTTAACAAAAAAAATATTTTATGTATCTATTTCATCTCTGAATGTTCATCTCTCTCTATGAAGTGTCGCTGACTGTCTCTGTCAGTGTAGTTCGATCTTGACCTTCTCTATATCTAACCGTCTTCTTTAAGTGAATTTCTCTGACCGGCCTCTTTCACTGAGTGTTCCCTGACCATCTCTTTCAGTGGACAGTCTCTGTCTCTTTAAGTGAGTGTCTATGACTGTTCGCTTTCATGAATGTCTATGCCCATCACTATCAGTAACTGTCCGCTACCGGCTTATTCAGTGAGTGGTCACTGACGGTATCTTCAGTGAGTGTCCCTGACTGTCTCTCTCAGTAATTGTATCTATCTCTCTCAGAATTGTCTCTGTTCTTTCAGTGAATGTAACTGGCCGTCTCTTTCGTAATGTCAATGGCGTCTCTTTCCGTGGTGTCCCCCTGACCCACCCGTCGTGAGTGTCCCACGACCACCTCTTCAGTGCTGTCGCTGGCATCTTCAGTGATTGTTTCTGACTGTCTATTTCAGTGAATGGTCACTGGCCGTTCTCTTTCAGTGAGGTCCCTGACCGTCTCTTTTCAGTGAGTGTGTCCCTGACCGTCTCTTTCAGTGAGTGGCCTCTTGACTGTCTCTTTCAGTGAGTGTGTCCCTGACTGTCTCTATCAGTATTGTCTCTATTCTCTCTCAAGAATTGTCTCGTATCTTTCAGTGAATGTACTGGCAGTCTCCTTTCAGTGCAGGTGTCCATGACCACCTCTTTCAGTGAGTGTCGCCGACCACCTCTTTCAGTGACTGCGCTTGTCTCTTTCGTGATTGTTCTGACTGTCTCTTTTCAGGTGAGATTGTCTTCACCATCTCTTTCGAGGGACTGTCCGAGGCTCATGTTTCATTTCCCTCAGCTGTTATAAAAATGACAGCTATCTCTAATTGGTGCATGTGCAAACTGGAAACAGTTTTCCCATCTTGTTCTCTGACATTCTCTGTCTTTAATAGCCTTTTGTAGTGCGTCTCTGAGTCTCTTTGAGGGTTGACTGTTCTGTGACTTGTCTCCTTTCAGCTCACTGTCTCTGACGCCATCTCTTTCAGTGATTGTCCAATCAAGAGCTAAGTTTCATTGTGCCAAAAGAGCGTTTATATTAGAAATTTACAGCTGATCTCTAATTGGTTGACATGAGCAACTGTAAAACACGTTTTCCACATCTCTGTCGTCTGACCATTCTCTGTCTTTGAAAGTCTTTTTAAGTGACTGTCTTTGACCGTATAGTTCTTTGAGTGACTGTCTGAACTTCTGCTTGAGTAACGCTCTGACCGTTCCTTGATTTGGACTGTTCTCTGACCGTCTCTTGAGTGACTGGGCTCGGACGTCTCTTTGAGGCTGACTGTACTCTGACCGTCAGTCTTTGAGTGAAATGTCACAATCAGTCAAGTTTATATCTGGAACAGTAGGTTACCATCTCTGTCTCTTGATATTTATAATTCTCTAATGTCTTTAGTAGTTCTTTTAGTGACTTTTTGACTTGTCTTCTTTGAGTGACTTGTCTGAGGATGCGTGTCTCGTTTCAGTCACTGTCTATGACACTCTTTCAGTGATTGTCCAATCAGAGCTCAAAGTTTCACAGATTTTGGGACCACAGCTTGTTTAAAATTACAGCTGTCCTCTCTAATTGGTGCCGTAGCAACTGGAACAGTTTTACCATCTCGGCTCTGACATTCTCGGTCTTTGACAGTCTTTCAGGGACTGTCTCTGACGTCTCTTTTGGAGTGACTTTCTCTGACCGTCTCTTGAGCCATGAACTGTCCTGACCGCCTCTTTGAGTGTACTGTCCTAATCAGCGCGTCAAGTAGTTTATTTCCAGCACAGTGTTTATAAAAAATTACAGATGAATCTTATAATTGGTTGCCATGGAAACCTGGAACAGTTATACCTCAGACATTTTCTGATAATATCCCCCTATCAATGTATTCCCAGCCATCTTACCTCACACATTAGCGGTCTCATACTCAGTGGTCTCTAGTAACCAAATAAAAAACTCAGTAAACACACACAACAACATGTTCTTAGCAAATGCGGAGGACTATCAGACGCCATGGGGGAGAAGCGAGGGAAAACGAAAGGATGCTTTAAAGGCGGTGGTACACTCGGGAGGGGAAAAGATGCCTGTCCCTTATGGACAAGGAATAAGGAGTTGGGGAAAAAGATGCAACCAAGGAAGAAAGGACCATTAGATCTATCCTCACCCATGCCTTACACCTCTTTACTATTTAGCAGTATGTATGTGACCAGAGTGGACATATCGTACTAACACTAGCAAACTGTACCCGTATGTGTACGTATGTGATCACAGAAGTCATAGCTGCCCTGGACTTCAACTCCTCACACCATCCTGTTGTGATTTCATGTAAATTCAACATTCATGGTGGTAAGTTTGGTATGTGTAGACAGCTTACTAAGAAAGACCAGCCGATGATGTCGCATCTGGTCAAATGTCATGAATGAAACACAGGCTCCGTGTACCAAAATTTACACAATATTTCCATCTGTACATAGAGCGTTATATGTCTTGTTCGATTAGCGACAGTTCCTAATTACAAGGAGGCAGAGCAGTGATTTGAAGAGACACAGAGGTGTCAGTCAAATTAATGGGGCGTGGTTCACTGGCAGTCTAGGAGAGAGAACAGTCAAAGCCAGAGTCAGAAAAACTAATTTGCATATCAGAAAAATGGGTGTAATTATTTTTAGGTGATATGAGGAGTACTTGTAATGCTTTATGAGAAGGCATTGTAAGTGTGGATAGTAAATTTCTGGTGACAGGTCTTCTTTAAACTCTTCCTGTTGTGTTGCACATTATTAGCAAACAATTATATTTGGAAAATCACTACTACCGTATATCTTTTGTATCTTTTGTTATATGTCCAAATTAAATAATGTTTGATTCATGCTTCCTAGATAGGGTCCGTAGGTTTGTTCTTAAGTTGAATTTGTATGTAAGTCGGAACTGTATATTTTAGCATTGTAATCCCAGCCAGAGCTTTTTTGAGTCTACTGCGACAATTGTATTTTAAAAAAAAATGTTGTTTGTCATAAGAATAATATTAACAATTAAAGCTTCATTACAGAAACCGTGATAACTGTTACAGCTGTAGCCTAGGACTAAAGCACAATAAATTACCAATATGCAGAGGTCTGTTCGTAACTAGGGGTCATATGTAAGTCGAGTGTTCTTAAGTAGGGGACCGCCTGTATATTGTATGGAATATTAAATGCTATAAAGGACAATTTGTTAAGTAGAAAACATGCCCAAATACAGCTTATTAAATATAAAAGTAAAAAATAATGGGGCACATTACTTACCCGGTCCATTCGCGTTCCAGCGGCGGCTTCTCCGCTCTGGTTCGGGTCCGGCCGGGAAATTGTAATAAGGTAGTTCTTCCGCCGTCCAACAGGTGCGCTGCTTGCCGCTGATGAAAGTAAACCATCGCGCCGGAATGCACCGAGCTGGACCAGGTGAAGGTAAGCTCGGTCCTTATGCGACACATTCCGGTTTTTAAATTCAGGGGCTTGTCCGCAGAATAATTCGGGTTGCTCGAAAACCACGCCCCCTATCACAATCCCGGGGGCATTCAAGGAACTCGCGCACAAACGGAAATATTCGGGTACACATCGGGAAAAACGCGATTCGGGCCTTAGTAAATGACCCCCAAGTGTTTGGGTTGGTTAGGAGAAATATGGAAAAGAGCTGCGTCCTTAAAAAGTTAAAGAAGGTGTAAATTTCTCATGAACAAACAAATGGTTGTATATACAAATGGAATAGAGGAAGAAAAATACATTCTCAAAATGTACTTAAGCCCCTTCCGACATTTGACGTACTATCTAGCTGGCGGGGAGGTGCGTCTTGACGCAATATGCAGTAATGTAAGTCCAAACTTCTGTGCCCCGGCTCCTTAATGGAGCCGGGGCCAGAAGCGAGGGTGTGGGCTGATATATTATAGCCGACACCCTCCTCCAACACCCGCAATCGAGATTTCTCCGATCGCGGGTGTTAACCCCTAACACGCCGCGGTCGCCGCTGACCGCCGTGGCGTGCTAGGGGCATTAACTGGATTCGGGCCCCCCCCCCCCCCCGCGGCGCTTACCGGGGGGTTCCCGCTGCCCGATGCAGCCCCGGGAAGCCGGTGCCCGGGCTGCGCAATCTTCTTCCGGGTGCACGGTCCGTGCCTTTTAGCAGGACCCGGCTGTCAAAAACACTGAAGCTAACACAATTTTAATGAAAATTAATTAAAAATAGAGTTAAAGTCCCCTCTAACACAAATATTCTCTATAACAATCTAATAAAGTAAAAATACCTGAAAATCAACAAAAAAACCCCCACATATTTGGTATCGCTGCGGCCGTAATAATCTGTACAATAAGTCAGAAAAATTATTGGACCCGTCGGTGAACGCCGTAAAAACAAAACCCCGAAAAAAACTCGACAAACAATATCAATTTTCATAAAATCCCTCCAAAAATGTTATAAAAAGTGATCAAAAAAGTTAGTGCCCAAATGGTACCAATTGAAGAACAACTCAACACTTAAAAAATAAGCCCTAACACGCTCTGTCAACCATAAATATATTAAGGTTAAAGTCCCGAAAAGATGGCGATGCAGAAGAAACAATGAGATTGTCTCTATATTAGTTTTTCTCCAGCAAAATGTTAAACAAAATGAAAAACTATATAAATGAGGTAGTAATGGTATCACCGTAGTAATCGAGTGATCTATAGAAGAAAGTATCATAGTATTTTTAGTGTATGGTGTACGATCCCCCAAACATAAAATACACAAACAAAGAAACCCAAAATTGACAATTTTTTTTCCTCCATACATTAAGAGTTAATAAAACTCTCATGGAAAAGCTACAGACCCACTTAAATGAAGTATTTGTAAAGTCATTCACCGTGTCAGGCAAAAAAATAAGCCCTTATATGTCCAAATTGCCAAAAAAATAGATTTGTAGAGCCAATAAAAAGTGACCAATGCATAATCTGTTCTGAATGGCGCAGCTTCTTCGATGCCCTGGGGTGTGCCCATACACAGGGTACCACCACATATGGGGTATAGTATAATGCGGGAGGGAGTGGTATCAAATTGTGTGGAGCGTTTTGGTTTTGATCCACTGAGAAATTGTACATTTTTTGAAAAAAAAACCCATTCATTTAGCCAAAGAAAATGTAATTTCGAAATTGCATCCGATTGTTTTAACCCTTGTAAACCAATTAAACGGTTAACAACTTCATAAAAGTGTTTTTAGTAAGTTGAGGGGGTGTTAGGTAGTTCTATATGGGTAATTATGGGGTTTTTATTTTTATTTAGGCTTCAAAGTGACTTGAAAACTGAGCAGGTCTCAATAGCGGATTTGCTTTTTTTATGAAAATGTGAAAATCGCACCTAACGTTCAAAGGCCCCTAACATCCTACAAAATAGAGTGTGCATAAAAAACCACGGAGGTATAAAGTAGACATTCGGTGAATGTTAGTTATTATTTTGGTGTTATGACTCGTGTGGAGAAAGTAGAAAATTTGAATTTCGAAAATTGCTCATTTTTCCAAATTTTCACCAAATATATCTGATTTTTCCAAAAATGCAAAACTACCACCAAAATTTTTTAACTAACATGTAAGTACAATGTGTCACGAGGAAAACAATTTCAAAAATCACTTGATATTGACGCATTCCAAAGTTATAACCATTTATAGTGTCAGAGGGCAGATTTGAAAAAATGGGCCATGTCAGGAAGGTGAAAAGTGGCTTCGGCGTTAAGGGGTTAAATTTACCATTTTGCTAAGATACTGCAGGATGTTATTCAGCGATATTAGTAGATATGTTGCATTAACTTTGGAATTACATTTATAATCCTTTTATAGGGATTACACAAAAAAATCTTTTAAAGCTCTCAGCAGAAGCTAAATTTCATAAACTCCCTGGGGTTTTTCTGCTCTGATCTTGATGTTTAATTAAAGTTAACAATTTTTCTTCCTTGCAGATCTAAGAACCCCAAGACTGTTTAGGATTATGTAGCAGACAAAACTCACAAACAGGAAGAAGACTGAAAACAAAGTCAGTCCAGGTTCATCGGTGAGTCCCCTGGGGTCATGTCTAGCTGAGTTTAGCATATCCTTTTCACATAAACCTCTGCAATGGAATTAAGGAAAATACTAGTTTGTATTTATCTTTTTTGTAACCTGCTTTGATGTCTGTAAAAATGTGATACAGGCAGAATCAAACTGCTTATGATTACCAAATATCTCAAGCCAAGTAATAAATTTAATCGACTGTGTTGAATGCACTGAAATTATGAGTAGTCAACTAAGCCAAGCTATTAACTTTTTCTGTTGACTTAATGACTCTCTGCAACATTGACTGTTTGCCTCTGGTGAGAGCCCATGAAAACAATACCCTGGAGCATATCCCTGTGAAAACCCACCAAGTGGAATATTAATGCAGCACACTAGTGCAGATCTTTAATTTTCTTGATTGCCACAGAAAACTATCCTGTATGTGAAAAACTTAGAGGTAGACAGTTGGACTAACATTTATTTTCAGCATTTCAATTATTTTGGATGAGATTAACTTGGCATATCTATATGTGTCAAATATTGAACCTCAACTTATTTTTAGTAAAAGATCCTCTCAAGAAACTACTAACTACCATACTAGCATATTGAGGCTACATTCCACCACAGTTGTAGCCCTACGTGCACACACAGTGGGATACATAGTCCATTTCTTCCCCCGCTTTCTGAAAGTGGGAGGAGGAGTGGCTGCTGCCGATGTTCAGGGTATTTCCCCCAACAATCTCAATTGTTTATATATGGACAGCCATATCATTGGGGACCTCCCTGAGCTGACGTTCATCAGAAGTCGGAAATGGATGCAATACTTTGCCTCTGTCCTCCATAGACTATTATAGCCAGCACAGGAGGAACTATGATGGAAAAATGTAGCTTGCTGCATCTTTCCATCCTCTGTTTTCGCAAGGGATGAGACATATATGTTGCAGATGGAGACCAAAAGGATGCCAGCACCTGCTAGTATTTATCTGTGGATATGTTTATCATAAATGCCAGAAGCTTTACTAGTGTATATGCTGAGTGTATCAAAGAAATATTGTATGAATTTAGCCTGGGTCTTCCAGGGCCTTAAAATAGCTGTAAAAGGGCTCTAAATGGCCAGGAGGCACAGAAATTGGTAACCTTGAGAAACTTTGAGGAATGTGTTTGAGAGAATGCCTCCTTATGTGACTACCACAGTCAAGTCAACTTTTATTAAATTAAGGTTGACTGTAACAAACAAAGTGCTGCTGATAATAACGTTGTTCTTTCCGTGTTGAGTAGTTGACTACATCTTATACAAAGAAACTTTCCATTCTGTCATAAAGAACTCTAATCTAGTGTGAGTACAATATTTTGATATGCAAAGTTACATATTCCTAGCTATGGGTATGGTTTGTGAGGTAGTGGCACATCAGCCTAAAGGACTCAAACAGCACAGCTATCCTGCATGGTCCCTGTTAGACTCTTGTTGCAGTGTTGCTTGTTAGACCAGACAATTTGTCATACCACAAGACTATTAACCTTTAATGTGTGTGAGCACTGCCGGCTCGGTATTTTATGAGCTTAGTATTCATTATAATTGGAGCGTCTCACTACTAAAAACTTGAACACCCTGAAGAATTTTTTATTATACAATACAAATGCAAGTTTTTGTGGCACTCATTCTAAGTACAAAGTACTTTTAACCTTCTCCAAGGTACTGAAGCCCAGAAAACAAGATTGCTTTTGATGTTGGTGGGGGCAGCAATGAAAATAACTGTCCAACTATTTTGTTCCCTACATTTCATTTTGTGTGATATCTAGCAGCCCTTTATTAGCACAATGATCATAGTATATTTGTTGAGGACAACCGTCACTCAACTGAAAGTGAAATAGTATACATACTGTAGGTCCCAAAATAATCAAAAACAATGAATCTACAGCTCTACGTCATTTTGATGAAAACTTCAAGTATAACTGATGTTTGCAATATGTCTTAAATATTACTAATAAAAATAGTACTAAAAGACATAGTGAACAAACATAGTACAGTTAGTTTCCAAATGATTCATAGAAGTATTGGCTATAAATTCACAGAATCCACAGGACAGGTCCATTGTAATTTGGGTTACATTCACACGACTGTTGGGGGACGTAAATATGGTGCAGCACACGTGCGGGACCGTACCGCTCCGTACATGGGGAAAAGATAGGACTTGTTCTATCTTTCCCCATGTTCCAGTGCGGTGCACCATGCATCGCAATGAAGAGGGGAGGTGTCACCAATCCTCCTCTCCATCGCTGCGAACGTATATGTGCCTGGCGAGCAACGTCCCGGCGGGCATACTCTAGTGTGAATGAAGCCTTACTCTGATGAATCCTAGTGAAAACAAAAAGTGACATAAATGTTATAATAGAATCACATATCATACTAATAACAATGATCCAGAAAAGAGGACTCGGTGTTCTGAAATCCTGCTGTGTCTCTGAAAAGAGGTCATTATTCCTTGATACTTGTTTGCACTTCTGTTTAAGAGCATCATGCTTCTGGTGTTATTCCTCACAATCATCTGGAATCATTTTGTTGAGGTTGTGACATTTCAAGGTGCCCATACTTCAACATCACCATACACGACATATGTTTTCACACATAACCAACAGATTGGTTAAAGCGTAACGGTAAAACTATAGTGATTTTACCAAACTATAATATGTGATTGCCTCCCTTTGAAAAAAAAAGAATGATGCCAACATTGTGCTGCTCACCCTTTTCTTTCCAAAGTTATGACATTTTCTGTTCTGAAAGTGTTTGACAAAAATCTTTCTCCCCTGAGGTGAATGGGGCGGAGACTAATATAAGGCTGGAAAAAATTAAAGAAATGTTTTCCCCATAACCCATGATATTTTTTCTCTCCAGAAAGGCATCCAGGCCTCCCTTGAACATGTACATAGAGTCCGCCATAACAACCTCCTGCGGCAGAGAGTTCCATAGTCTCATTGCTCTTAGGCTACATTCACACTGCTGTTGCCCGCCGTACCGTAGCACGGCGGGCAACGGCAGCGCACGGGGAGAGGAGGAACATAGGAACATATGGGACATATGGGACATATGGGACATATGGGACATAGGAACATAGGAAGATAGGACACGTGTGCGGCACTGTATCACTCCCGTTGGGCGCCATGCGCCCATTGCCATCTATGGGGGACGTCGGCTGTATATACGTCACCCATGCGGCAGTGTTAATGTAGCCTCACAGTAAAGAACCTTTGTCTATGTCAGTGGTTCTCAACCTTTCCAATGCTGTGACCCCGCAATACAGTTCCTCATGTAGCGGTGACCCCAAACAATGCGATTTGCAGTAAAAATGCAATAAAATTGCTGCTCCGATGGCTTTAGGCGACCCCCGGTTTTGGTTGTTCGACCCCCGCTGGGGTCGCGACCCACAGGTTGAGAACCACTGGTCTATGTTGATTGTAGAATCACCTCTCATCTCGGCGTAGAGGATGCCCCCTGTTCTGGTCACACGCCTAGGTATAAAAAGAGCTTTGGAGAGATCCTTGTACTGTCCATTCAGGTATTTGTACATTGTAATGAGGTCTCCCCCAGCAGTCTTTTTTTCTAAACTGAATAATCCCAAATTTTGTAATCTGTCATTGTATTCTTACCCCCCCATTCCCCTAATAATCTTGGTTGCTCTCCTCTGCTCCTGTTCCAGTTCTACTATGTCCTTTTTATACACTGTACACAATATTCCATGTGTGGTCTGACCAGGGATTTGTATAAGGGCAAAACTATGTCTTTATCATGAGAATCTATTCCTCTCTTGATACATCCCATAATTGTCACAGTAATGGCCCCAGTACTGATACCTCCAGTAGCCAGTAGTCACAGCGAATGCCCAGAGCTGTGATGCTTGATGACAGGCTCGCTCACAGTCTGTGTGATAGATTGGAGCTGAAAGTTCCCATCCTCTGCTGCAGCAAGTAAGGGATGGGAGTCGGCACACATCAGCTTTACCAACGAGCAGATGCCTCCCCTGATATTACTCATGACCTTGTGGCTACTAGCAGGATGGCAAGAGTATAACCATGGGTTGTTCTAAAGAAGCAGGCCATACCTTGGTATAAGAGGAAGAATCCAGTAACAATATAAGGGATGTGGGGTTTTAATACAGATTTTGCTTTGGGTCCAGAATCTTGAAGTTATGATAAATCAGCTGCTCACTTGGAGTCAAGAGATAGCTATTCACAGTTTTCAGCATTTTTTAAAAAGTCCTTTAGAAATATAATGTCTTAATGATAGCAATGTGACTAATACTGTCCAGTTTTATAGCACCATATATTGAAAAGACAGGCCTATTGATTTTAAAGTAAAACTGAAGGAAAAAATAAGAGCAGGAATAAAATTTACTCACTTTACCTATATATAAAAAAGTGCAATCCTACAGAATTTGTTTTTTAAAGTACATGTTTTGCCGGCAGAAGGGAGGGTGAAGTAAGGTCATAGGAGAAGCCCATGGCTGCCTAAGCAGCACAACTTTGTGCTGTCTGCCTCGAAAGAAGAAAAAACAATGAACCTAGTCTAAAAGACAGAATGTTTCTTGCTTAGTTTCACGGGATGTTTTGCAGCCTTCAGTGGCCAGAAGCTTGATGTGGTTTATGACCTCATTCCTGTATGTCCCAGCGTCCACAAAAGAAGGATGTGTGTTGTGCCCTATCATATGAGATCCAGTCATTCAGTGCGTACCATTTGCATACTGTACTTTCCTATTGTTTTCGTTATTGACTAATTTTGCATTTTTACTAGAACTCCAGCATCACGTGCCTTTTGATTTACTTGAAGCAATGTGTTGTATATATGTTAAGTGGATGTTTCACAAATAATAATTTCTTTCATGAGACTAATTTCAGAAAATGTTAATTTTCTTGATGTTAACATGCTTTAATTCCTTAATTCCCAGGCCTGAAAATGCCTCAACACTTAGTATTTTTGGGGGTCTGATAATTTGATGGCCGTAACATTTTTATTTGGTGGGCTACCCATAATATTATTAATGTGTCACCTGACTTCATCATTGCAGAGCTTGACAACCACGGCCCTTTTCTGAAGCCTAAGCACCTTAAAAATGTGAAGGTGAAGGTGTTTTTTGGCACCAATTACACCAAGTGGCTTCACAATCCCCCACCCCCCACCCCCCACCCCCCCTGTTGTATTTGGTGACACATAGGGATATTTCCATAGGTTGAATTAAATTTTCCTGGGATGTTTTCTCAATTTTTTGTTTTATTTGTAGTTGAAGTATACTACTTTTTAAATTTGCAAATTATCATCGTAATAATAGTAAAAATAGATTTTTAGCATAATGGTCCAGATTTATCAAAAGTGGTGCAGAATCTGTAGGGATAAGTAGATAATCTGATGGTAGAGAATCTGTTAACAGTTTGACCATGCAGTTCTGAAGACAGTGTATTGACCCTGGAGATATATGACCATTTCATGGCAATATCATTTTGCATTTTGTAACCAATGTGAAAATTACATTGTTATTCCAAGATTTTAGCTGTTAGAATAGTACAGAAGTTATTCCAGGGAAGGGGGCTGTGCTGTGTTCAGTGAAAATATAAGGTAACACATATCTCCAGGACTACTACACAACACTGCCGCTTTGTTCTTACCTGCTGACAGATTCCCTTTATGTTTTGATTCTCTTAATTTGCATTGTGTACCCCAGTATTAGCCTATTAGCTTTTTAAATTGTATTTCAGTTTTCATGATTTTATTTATCTGTTTAGAAAATAGAATATGACACACTTTTCTAGTATACATGTAATTATAATTTTGCTGCTATTATAATATCATTTCAGTCACTGTCTTTAGGATTATTCTTGGTGTAAGTTGTTTGACACACATGTCATGTGACTCTTGTAAGTCAGTGGACTGTCCATGTATCTAACCAATGGATTATTGAGCCACAGAACGAATGCAGTAACTACTGTGTACAGCTATAAATGTCTCATCTCTGTCAGTGTCTGTGTAGGAGCAGCAACCATATTAACAACATGACAACATTACCTGAAAACCGACAACCATGTTATGTATCTTTGAAAAACATATCTATAATTGAGTTATAAAGTGGTCTTGAGGGGGATGCGGGGCTGTACCAAGCCTGTATGCTGCATGAGGCGAGCCACAGAGAGACACCCTCCCCCCATATATGTAATATATCAGGGAGTGTCAGGACCAGATCCATCATTTGGTTTGGTGTAAAAATAAAGCAATGCAAAATGCATACAGCGTGCCGCCATAGTATAAGATAGATAAAGCGTACCGCCATGTAGTATAAAATGCATACAGCATATCACCATGTAGTATGAAATGCATACAGCGTGCCACCATGTAGTATAAAAGGCATACAGCATATCACCATGTAGTTTAAAATGCACATAGCGTGCCGCCATGTACTGTAGTATAAAATGCATAAAGGACATCGCCATGTAGTATAAAATGCATACAGCATACCGCCATGTAGTATAAAATGCATACCTTGTACCGCCATGTAGTATAAAATGCATACAGCGTACCGCCATGTAGTATAAAATGCATACAGCGTACCGCCATATGTATATACATAGACACACATATAAACAGACACACACATATATACATACACACACACATATATATACATACTCACACACATACATACACACAGATATATACATACTCACACACACACATATATACATACACACACATATACATACACACATATACTATATATATATATACACACACACACATATATATGCAAAGATAAAATAACTTGCAGTCTTAAGTTCGGGCTTCTCCTGCGGCACCGGCGCAGAGTGGGTGGTGGGTTGGGACGGCAGCGTGTGGTTGGGTGTTGAGGCCAGGAGCGGGGGCACGGACTGGGAGCACGTGAGCGGGAGCCTTTGCTTGGAGACTTGAGCGGAGATATGCGGGTAGTGTGTGGGTCGGCAGCACGGTGCCGGACCTAGCACTGAAACGGCGTCCAGGAGTTCAGTGTTGGCCAGCGTGGTGGCGGAAGCACAGTGCAGACGGGGGTCGGGTTTGAGCCGGGAGCGGGAGCAAGCTGCCGGACGGGAGCAGAGGGGGGTTGAACCAGGAGCAGAGGTATGCAGGAAGTGGGGGTGGGAGCATGGTGTTGCCGGTGGACGATACCGGACAGAACACGCACGGTGCCGCCCCCTCGGCCAAGCATCACATTTAATGAGAGTTGTAGACCACTTTTAGGCTACATTCACACGAACGTATGGGGGACACATATATACGGCTGACATATTTACATCATATATATGTTCCCTTTACACTTCAATGGCCTCATGGCAAGGTACGGGAGCTGTACAGTGCTGCACACGTGCGGCACTGTACCGTTGCGTAGCCCAAAGAAAGATAGGACTTGTCATCGGCGTCGGGGAAATGAGCAGGGGATGAGCGCGTCCACCCACTCCTCTCCATAGAGAAACATGGGGCACAGTGCCATATTCCGGCGAAACATAGGACATGTCCTATGTTTTTCCCGGCCACGGAACGGTACAGGACCGCACGTGTGCGGCACCATACCACTCCCATACAGCGCCGTGCGCCGTAGGCCATAGGCCAAACAGCAGTGTGAATGTAGCCTTACGCAGTTTTCTGACCTTGAGAAGAGGGGACATGGCCTAGCCTGGGAGCCAGAAAATTCAGTCAGTTCATCAGAAATTTTAGTCTGCACACTTGAAAACTCAGACATAAACTAGACCAACTAATAACTGGTCTAAAGTACGACTACACATTTCTAAATGACTCTACATGCTTCATCCAGATTAATTTATTTGGTGCAAAATAATGCTGAGGGGTCTGTGCAATGCTCTATTCACCAACACTTTTTATACATTTACCTCTATGTTTGTGTGTATATATATATATATCTATTTCCTCCAGGATGTGCTTACCAGTCTCATCGATGGAATGTACAGGAAATTAGGACATATACGACGTATAAATAGATGAAAGGTCAGGAAAGTACTGTGACTGTGTTTTACCACACTTTACACACCACATGAAATGAAATACAGTAACTGTCCAGATTTTATACAGCATGTGCCACTAAGGAAACATATCCAGTACTATTTTCAGCATGTGTAGAAGTGAGGTCATTTATTTAGTTAGACTTAATTTGTAACTTTGTGGTGGTGATTTATTTTTATTTTTTGTAAAACTTTACTTACTATGAAACTAAAATACATTTGGTTAAAAAGATATTACTCTGCAGTGCTATTAAAACATAACATAATATATTACTTCACCCTACCATTACCAAAGGCCTAGCCACATACAAAGTAAAATATTGAAAAAAAGTATGATAAAGATAAAACATGTATGAGCGTAAATGTGACGCTCATACAAAATGATGCTGGTTAGTGAAATACATTGGGGGGGGGGGGGGATTTATTAAGACTGCCATATTGAACCTCAGTCTTAACCCACCCTCCTCCTCGCCGGCTTAAAGCACTGGCTCTGGCCTCTTAGTATATCTGGAAGTGTGCTCCGCCAACCTACTCTCCAACAAATCTGACAAAATTGTGGAAAATGGGGCTTTTTACATGCCTTGTTTGCCAGAAAATTGGCATACAAGGCATAGTAAATATCCACCAATGTGTTTTAGTTCCTTTATTTTTTTCAAGAATGTTTGTAGGAAGTAAGTTAAAGGGAACTTGTCATGTAATTTTGGGAAAACTAAACCCTCAACAGTTGGACCAGGGGTTCAGTGCCCCAGATCTCCCCATGTAAACTCTGCCTGTGCAAATAGAACAAAAACATTTAAAGAAAACCTACCGCAAGGAATTTACCATCAGACAGAGATCTAATGGTAGATTCCATCTGCCTGCCTCTGCCCAATTAAATAATCCTGGAACCTAACCTAACTTGTTAAAAACATTATTTTAGTAATATGTAAATTAACTGCGGAGGTTACTGGGGCGTGTACTAGCCTGGCTCGGCACTAGGAGCTAAGGCTACTCCACGCCCCAGAAGCTTCTGCAGTTAATTTAAAATAAATTAAAATAAAGTTTTCAAGGTAGGCTAGGTTCCAGATTTAGGCAGAGACAGGCAGGAGGAATCTACCATCAGATCTACTTCTGAAAGTAGATTCCTCATGATAGGTTTCCTTTAACCTTTGCTATATATGAGGTGCTGAACCTTGCTGGACTCAGTGCTGTTCCTGTTACACCTCAGCTTCTCTAAACATCTTAAGTATATTAAGATCATACACAGTGCAGAGGTGGTGTTTTTTTAAGTTCTTTTTTTCAAACTCATTTAAAAAACTTATTATATGGTGTACTGCCTGAAGTGCAGGTGTCAGGTTCTTTTTGAAACTTTGTTTTCATGCAGCTGCAGGTATTGTTACAAAATGTCAGCCTCAATATCGAGTCCAAAACAGACGATACAGTAGATGTCTGGGTGGGTTATATTATCTGCAGTTATGACTGGGTCCTAAGGGTTACCTTTTATCTTTTTTTGCGGATAGCATACGCACCCATTGATTCATATGGGTCTGTTTACATGTCAGTTTTTTTTCACTAATGTGTAGACAGTGAGATAAAAAATTGCGGCATGCGCTACTATTTTTTTTTCTCACTTAGAGACCAGAGACCGCCATAGAAGTCAATGAATCTGCAAAAAAGCAGATGGCACATGGATGATGGCACATAGTAGGCGGTTCTTTTTTTTTTTAATGTTGCTAGGCAACCAACTGAGCAGGGCATAAGGTATATTGGAAGTTATGGTGGATGGCTAACATCCTTAGTGGATGTATGTGTCATTAAAGCAACTTAAGTTCTGCTTATAATAAATCTTGGAATGCTTCTAATGACACGTTTAAATGAACTTCCACCATCCCCTTCCATAGGATAGGCAGTAAATATATGATTGCTCTGGGTCCAACACCTTAGATCCCAGCAAACCATAGGAAGGGTGACCTCTGCCATACCAGAGCGGCCTCTGGATTGCATAATTCCTCCTGGGTGGGCTTACAGAATAGCCAGAATGCAGAAGTCCCACTAGTATGTGCAACAACCCTGCCGGTCCTTAGGGTAGGTAGTTGTTGCAAATTGTGCCCTCTCCATGTAAGGAGCTATCTAGAGAGACTGAACACCTCTTTAGGAGGTCTACAAAAGCCAGGAACTTTGTATTTGCAGCTGAAACCACTGCCTGGGAGGGCAAGAGTTAACATATCTATTGTCTATAATCACTGATATGCTGTGTTCTTATGGTAAAGCAAGCTGGAAGCTGATTTGAGAGTTCTGGCTTCTCACTAGGAGAGTATAAAAACCCCTTGTGGGTGGGAGCTGATGGTCTGAGGGTTTAGTCAGTTTAGTTAAGAAAAGCAAGTCCAGTGTGTAGCTTCTGCGGAGCTGCTATCCAGAATCACTACTACTCGGGCAAGCTAAGCCCTAGAGCAGAGGTCCACTGTCTGACTCGGCTCCATCTTTAACAGTCCAGCCTGTAGTCACTTTTCTTGCACACATCACCTGCTGGAGAATGACTAGGCTGAAGGCCCGTCCTAAACCTGAGTGAAGTTGCCCCCCCCCCCACCTTGTTCAAATCAAACAAAATTGGTGTCAAACGTTTGTGCTGGTTTGTGCAGCAGAAATTTTCGTTTGTGCCGCTATCGTTTTTAAGATATTAATAAAAGTTTCCAGAGGTCATCAAAGGTCAACCAGCCCCCCCATATTGCCCAAATCAAACAAAACTGGTGCCAAACAATTTAGCTACGTTTGTGCTGGTATGTGCTGCTATAATTTTTAAGGTATGTTCAGGTGTTTCACCCCTTCACGCTCCGTGGCGGATATATCCGCCAAGGAGCTGTGAAGGGTGTATGAAGAGGACTCACAGGCTCACGATCGGTTGCCATGGTAGCCACGGGTCTTCGTTTGACCCGAGGCTGAATGGCTTCTGCATATCCATTACAATGAGCCAGTGGCAGTGTGCAGAAATGCCATATACTGCAATACAGTTGTATTGCAGTATATGGTAGGAATGATCTGACCATCTAGGGTTAATGTACCCTAGATTGTCTAACAAATAGTAAAAAAAAAAGGTTAAAAAAATTTTAAAAAATGCTAAAATATTAAAAAATCAAATCACCCCCCTTTCCCTAGAACTGACATAAAATATAATAAATAGTAAAAATTGCCGCGTCCCGAAATGCCCGATCTATCAAAATATAAAAACCGGTTATTGATGGCGGTGACCTCCGAGACGGGAAATGGTTATTAGTGTCAGAAGATAGCAATGTCCTTATCGCACATTGTAATGAAGGGGTTAGAGAGCCTCGTGTCTTCGTCATGGCGATGGATCGCCACTCCCTGATGGCGTCACAGGGAGCGACCGGCAGGAGCTTTGCCGGTGGCCATCTCCAGGGTAACACCCGCAATGTGCAGCAAAGACTTACCCGCTATGGAGACGGCTCAGCCCGTGAGTTCTCTCCATGCCTCCGGGACCCGACGCGCGCCGTACTATTACAGGAAACCTACCATGAGGAATCTACTCAGAAGTAGATGTGATAGTAGATTCCTTCTGCCTGTCTCTGCCCTAATCTGTAATGTGACAATCCTGAAACCAAACCTAAGTTGTTATAAACTTTATTTTAGTAATATATAAATTAACTGCAGAGGTTACTAGCGTGTACTAGCCTCAGCTCCCAGTGTCCGGCCAGGCTTGCCCCAGTAGCCTCTGCAGTTAATTTACATATTATTAAAATAAAGTTTATAACAAGTTAGGTTTGGTTCCAGTATTATTACTCAGATATACTTGCGTATAAGCCGACCCGAGTACAAGCTGAGACCCCTAATTACCACCAAAAACTGGGAAAACATATTGACTTGAGTATAAGCCGAGGGGGGGGATGCATTGGTCTCCCAATATATGTCCAGCTAGCCCACTGTAGAATATAGCCAGCCCTCAGTAGTGTATAGGCAGCCAGCTCCCAGTAGTATGTATGCAGCCAGCCAGCCAGTCCACAGTAGTATATAGCCAGCCAGGCCCACAGTAGTATACAGCCAGCCAGACCACAGTAGTATACAGCCAGCCAGACCCCAGTAGTATACAGCCAGCCCCCAGTAGTATACAGCCAGCCCCCAGTAGTATACATTCAGCCAGCTCTATTAGCAGACAGAGACGCTTCCTTGTGATCTGCCGGCCGAAGCACACTGTGACGTCATCAGCGGCGACACCCCCGCATCATAGTGTGCGCAAGGAAGCATCTCTGTTGGCTAATAGAGCAGAGAGAAGACCGAAGAGGAGCCGCCGGGAGTCATGACAAGGGGCTTCGGAGGGTGAGTATGTAAGTTTATTTTTTTAAATTGACTCGTGTATAAGCCAAGGTTTAGGTGTATGAGCTGAGGCGATGTCTGCTTATACACGAGTATATACGGTAAATTACAGATTAGGGCAGAGGCAGCAGGAGGAACCTACAGTCACATCTACTTCTCATAGTAGATTCCTCATGGTTGGTTTCCTTTGAGTTTGAAGAAGACATTCTAGCTGAACTCATCTCTCCCCTTCTGATTCCTATGTGTTTATACATATAAAGCATTTATTGATCTGTTCCTGCATAAAGCTAAATCTTCCAGAATATAGAAGGATATCATTGGGATTGTTATCTTTGTATAACAGGTTGATGGCAGTTTGCCTAAATCCTCATGATAGGTTTCCCATTTTAAATTGTTACTTTATACCCTAGAGTGTATGAGAAGCCAGGAGCCTATGACTGAGCTTGCCAAAAAAAATCCTCCCTAGTCTCGATTCAGGAGTACAGTGACATTTTCAGGGTTGACTGGTGGAACTCTGTAAGTTTTCTTGTAGATTATCATTTTTGTTTGCAGATATTGTGGTTTTATAAAGATCCTCGAGTCGATCCTGTCACCTCCTACTCTAACTAAATTCTGTTTGCAAAGGCATAAAAAATAAATCAGTTACTTTTCTAAGAGCTTATTTTTGTTGTTTGAAGTGGAGAGACTGTGGTTTTTCTTTCAGCTGACTCTAACAGTTTCTCTCCATCTCTCTGGCACGAACATCATTTTGGGTCATGGTGAACTGCTGCTACACGCAGGTATTGGGGTGAGGCCGGCAACCCAAACCAGATGATTTGTCTGAGCAATGTCTTAGTACACAGCTTGTGATTACACGCCCAGACATGTCCACAAGGTGTTAAAAGATGTGTCTGTTTTTAATCTGAACACTGGGTATCCAATCTTTCTTTTTTTTGTTCACTTAGTTTAAAATGCTCTCCAATAAATATCCAACATAATTCATTGTTCTCTGTCTGAACTGATTACACATATATGACAGACTAACTTAAGAGAGTGAGAGTTTATTGGTAACATTGTGATGAAATTGGATTAAATAATTGAACAAAATATTTCATAGTGATATTCCTAAAAGGGGTATTCCCATCTTGGCAAATAAAGTCCAGCTTTGTATATACAGTTCTTTTCGCATTCACCTGATCCATGACTATCATAACTTCCAAAGAGGTGAACAGAAGCTAAAGAACAGTATAGCAAAGCAAGCTACTGATCCTCTAACTCCTATTCCTCTCCATGAACTAAGGAAAACCATGTAGGACAGCCACATTTGTCTGCTTCTGTAATTTCTGGCCACCTTAGAAAGGTGGAGACTTAGCTGATACCATCTTAAATGTGAAAGATTGCCGAGACCCCCATAATCTTCAGAACAAGACACTACAACTGTCACCTTAGATGCCCTATATTGAAAACTTCTGACATCAATACAATCTACATCCATTCGCATTGTAAGCTGTGGCAGAAATAGTCTGTGGAGCACAGGACAAGACTGACTGATTATACGTTTGAACAAGAGTAATATAAGGACCCCAGGGCTGCCTTCAGTGCACTCTGCTCAACGCTAACAGTGCTAATGTCAGCCTACGCAGAATGCATAGGCTGACTATGTAATATGCTGCAATACACTCAAATGATCACTTGTTCATGTGATGAAAATTAATATTTGCGGTATAGAGAAAAAAAGGTAGAAAGCGCAAATATAGTGTAGCAGGTTGAGTACTACCAATCTCCATTAGATAATTACATCTTAGGTGCTAACCTTGAAAGGTTGTGTCATAAGCCACAACCAACTTGTAGTGCTTTTGTAGACCAAATCCACAGGGCTGCCCTTGGTGATCCCAACCAGTGGGTATGTTGCACAAATTTGTGAGCATATAGCTTGTGTTTTAAAAAGTTCCATTCGGCACCTGTTTCTGGATTTTTCACGTTTTTATTATTTATGATTAAAAAACAAGTAATAATAAACTATAATTAAAACCACAGTCAAAATGTATTGTTATTTAGGAGATGCGTAAATAACAATACATTTTTACTGTGATTTTTTTTTCTTTTATTTATTTTTTAATAATACATTAACAGCGAGGGTTACAAAACATTGTGAAACATTATATCAATATTTATCGAAAACACGCAGAAAAAAGACAGAAATTGTAACCCAAATAAGTACCATAAATAGTCCCAATTCAAACCCTCCCACCCCACCATCCCAACCCTACTGCTGTGAGGAAAGGGAAAAAAAAAACAAAAACAAAATTTTGCTAACTTTCTGCCCTCCTTCCTCTTCCTCATCTGTCATTCTCCAACTCTATACACCAAATCTTTTTCCATTTATCAAGATATCCTTCCTTGACCGCTATCCATTTCTCATACTTTTTACACTTCTCCACCTCTCCCAGAAATTCTTCCGGGGCCGGGGCAGTCGGACACCCCCACTTCCGTGCGATGACCAGTTTTGCCAACAGGAGAACCTTGTTAACCACAGACATTTTTTCCCTTTCCCCATTATTAAATTGATGAAGACTGAGCAGGGCAACCTGAATAGAGCGGGGCATCTTTACTTTAAATGTTTCTTCCAAGTACAGGAAGACCCTAGACCAGTAGAAATTAACTTTATTACAGACGAATGACACATGAACAAAGTCCGCATTCTCCAGGCTACACCGCAGACACTTGGAATTGTCTTTAAGTTTCATTCTAAATAAACTGTAAGGGGAATAATACAGTTGGTGCACAAAATTAAATTGCACCATTCTATGATTCCAGGAGAGGGAAGACAGCCCAATACCCCTGTAACATTTTTCCCAATCTACATCCGACAGAGGCCCCACTTGATCGTGCCATTTTCTCTTGGAGGGATGAGTAACGCCTTTTGAAAACCCATAGATCAAATATCTGTAAACATGTGCTACCACCTTATTCCGTGTTGAGGATCCCAATAGGAATTCTACCCCTGCATCTGTGCATAAATTAAACCTACTTTTATCCTCTACCGAGTTATATGCATGCTGCAATTGAAAAAGTCTTAAAAAACATGTGTCAGAACTTCTATTTCGGGTGATAAAGTCTGAAAGATCCCGTGAGTGATAAAGACTAGTTAATTGTGAGAAAAAATTTACCCCCTTTATTATCCAATATCTACAATCCGGAATGGATCTAAACGCCTCAAAGTGATAATTCCCCCAAATTGGAGAGAAACGAAAGATACCTTGAATATCTCTAGTTTTCTTATAAGCGATCCAACTCTTATCCAACAACACCGCTATGTGAGTACCTCTATATCTATCGTGCCCGAGTTCCCCACTTTCCAAGAGACTAAAAATAGAGTCCCTAGTGACCTCACTTATTTGCAATAACTTCCCAAAGGCGCTACACTCCCTCCTTGTGATCAAAAACGCCAGCTGGGCAGCTATAAAATATCCAAAAAGGTATGGGACCCCCAAACCCCCTTTTTTGGGTGGACAGCAAAGAGAAGACAACCCGATCCTAGGACATTTTTTCCCCCAGATTAGATCTCTGATTAATCCCTCCATCAGCCTAAACAGTTTCTGGGGTAACGAGATTGGGGAAACCGAGAGGGGATACAAAAGCTGCGGAAGTAGAACCATTTTTACTATCCCTACCCTGTCTGCTCTAGAAAAGGGCATTTTGAGCCAACAGTTAATACTACGTCTGATTTTGGTTATAAGGGGGATAATATTCAATTCAGTAAAGTGTCCCAAGTCCGCTGAAATATTAAAACCCAGATATTTAAACGACTCATCTCTTCTGAGAACCTTAACCAAATCTCCTCCCTCCTGAACAGCACTATCCAGAGGGAGGAGAATCGACTTTTCCCAATTAATACTCAAGCCTGAGAAGGAGCCAAACTCGTTCACCAACTGGATCACGTCGTATATGGAGCTACCTGTATTCTGAATTGTCAACAGGATTGTTGTCAAAGCGATATTTTTTCTCCTCCCCCCCCCCCCCCCCCATCCCTTAATCCATTCCGCATCGTGAATTTTAATGGCCAGAGGCTCTACAAAAAGGGCAAATAAAAGGGGGGAGAGGGGGCAACCCTGTCTGGTACCTCTATGCAGCCGAAATGGCTCAGAATATATTCCATTTATACACATTTGTGCTCTAGGGGAATAGTACATTATTTTTATCCAATCAATAAACCCCCTACCAATCCCAAATCTTTCTAAGACCTTCCATAGGAAGGGCCACTCCACCCTGTCAAACGCTTTAGTCGCGTCCAAAGACAGGATGGAGCGGTCCCCCCCTGTCCCTAGCTGCATATCAGAGAATAATCTATGAAGATTAAACCCTGCTCCCCTAGCCGGAATGAATCCATTCTGATCAGGGTGAACAATATACCCCCCCCCACATTAACCGAATCAAACAAAACTGGTGTCAAACGTTAGTGCTACGTTTGTGCTGGTTTGTGCTGCTATAATTTTTAAGGTATGTTCAGGTGTTTCACCCCTTCACGCTCCGTGGCGGATATATTCGCCAAGGAGCTGTGAAGGGTGTATGAAGAGGACTCACAGGCTCATGATTGGTTGCCATGGTAGCCACGGGTCTTCGTTTGACCCGAGGCTGAATGGCTTCTGCATATCCATTACAATGAGCCAGTGGCTCATTATAATGTATAGTGTGCAGAAATGCCATATACTGCAATACAGTTGTATTGCAGTATATGGTAGGAATGATCTGACCATCTAGGGTTAATGTACCCTAGATTGTCTAACAAATGGTAAAAAAAAAAAGGTTAAAAAAATGTAAAAAAAAATGCTAAAATATTAAAAAATCAAATCACCCCCCTTTCCCTAGAACTGATATAAAATATAATAAATAGTAAAAATTGCCGCGTCCCGAAATGCCCGATCTATCAAAATATAAAAACCGGTTATTGATGGAGGTGACCTCCGAGACGGGAAATGGTTATTAGTGTCAGAAGATAGCAATGTCCTTATCGCACATTGTAATGAAGGGGTTAGAGAGCCTCGTGTCTTCGTCATGGCGATGGATCGCCACTCCCTGATGGCGTCACAGGGAGCGACCGGCAGGAGCTTTGCCGGTGGCCATCTCCAGGGTAACACCCGCAATATGCAGCAAAGACTTACACGCTATGGAGACGGCTCAGCCCGTGAGCTCTCTCCATGCCCCCGGGACCCGACGCGCGCCGTACTATTACAGGAAACCTACCATGAGGAATCTACTCAGAAGTAGATGTGATAGTAGATTCCTTCTGCCTGCCTCTGCCCTAATCTGTAATGTGACATTCCTGAAACCAAACCTAAGTTCTTATAAACTTTATTTTAGTAATATATAAATTAACTGCAGAGGTTACTAGCATGTACTAGCCTCAGCTCCCAGTGTCCGGCCAGGCTTGCCCCAGTAGCCTCTGCAGTTAATTTACATATTATTAAAATAAAGTTTATAACAAGTTAGGTTTGGTTCCAGTATTATTACTCAGATATACTTGCGTATAAGCCGACCCGAGTACAAGCTGAGACCCCTAATTACCACCAAAAACTGGGAAAACATATTGACTTGAGTATAAGCCGAGGGGGGGGATGCATTGGTCTCCCAATATATGTCCAGCTAGCCCACTGTAGAATATAGCCAGCCCTCAGTAGTGTATAGGCAGCCAGCTCCCAGTAGTATGTATGCAGCCAGCCAGCCAGTCCACAGTAATATATAGCCAGCCAGGCCCACAGTAGTATACAGCCAGCCAGCCCACAGTAGTATACAGCCAGCCTGTTCCCCTAGCCGGAATAAATCCATTCTGATCAGGGTGAACAATATAAGAAATGACCTTCTTAAGCCTCATCGCAAGGATCTTGGCCAGGATCTTGACATCCGAGTTCAATAAAGAGATGGGTCTGTAAGAACCCATGTCTGACTCTTTCTTATCCTTTTTTAAGATTAAGACGATGGAAGCTTCCGTCATCGATCCATAAACAGTCCCTGCAGTGAGTGCTGCCGAGTAAACCGTTTCCAATATAGGGGAAAGCGTCTTAATATATTTTTTATAAAAAGCCAGGGGCAGAACCGTCTAAGCCCGGAGCAGAATCACTCGAGGAATTATTTATCGCTTCCATAATCTCCTTGGCCCTAATGGGGCAATTCAATCTGAAAACTCTAATTCTGAACCATATAACGACTGATAGAAGTGCCGGAAGCTCTCCAAAATCGCCCCCTCTCCTTGTATCCTCTCTCCTGCGGAGTTTATAATCAGATGGATCCCCTTATTACTGTTTGTCTTTTTGAGAAGGTTGGCGAGTATTTTACCCGGTCTCCCTCTCTCACAATAGTATTTTTGCCCTGCAAAAAAGATTTTATGTTGAGCCCTCTCGGCTGCATAGGAGTTGTAAGCAGACTGTGCTTCAATAAATCTATCCCTATCTTCCGTTGTGGATGACGCAGCCCACACCTCCGGTTACCAAATTTTTCTTTAAAATACTTTCTCTCTGTCTAAACTTCTTTTTTTCCCACTCAATTTCAGAAAAAAACAAGCCTCGGAGATAGGCCTTCAGCGCATCCCAGGCCAACCCCGGGTCCCCCCCGAACACATTGGGGCAGATTTACTTACCCGGTCCGTTCGCGATCCACGGCATTATCTCGGTATGGCCCCTCTCCATCCTAATCTGGAGGGAAATGGGTCCATGATCAGACACCGCAATAGTCTCATATTTCATCTTTACAATGAAGCCCAGAAAAGCATCATTGGCTAAACACATATCAATCCTGGACAATGTATAATGCGTGCGGCTGAAACAGGAGAAGACAGGTCTATCCAGATACTTGGTCCTCCAGGCGTCCTTCAAACCAAAGTTCTCACAAAAGGTTCTCAGGCCAGAGGATCCCCGTTGATTCTGGGCTCCAGGACTGCGCAAATTGCGTCTATCCTGGGAGGGGTCCCAGACTGCGTTAAAATCCCCTATAATCATCATTCCCTATCGATCACAAAGTTGAATAGAGCATTCAATACCTCATATGAGAATGGGGGAGGGAGATATACAAATGCGAGGATACACTGAACCTTATTTAATACACAGAACAAAAAAATGTACCTCCCCTTCTGATTTATTTTTTGTGCTAAAACCTTAATATCAACCCTCTGGTGAATAATAACAGAGACCCCCCTGGAGAATGAAGACCCGTAAGAGTGAAATGACATGGAGGCCCACAGTCTATCAAGCCAACAGATGGTTTCGAGGGTTAATTGTGTCTCCGTTAGACAAATGATCCCTGGAAGAAGTCGGACCACCATGTCATTTACCATACACCGCTTCCGGCGGTCATTCAATCCCCTTACATTCCAGCAAAAAATTTGCGTAGCCATACTTTAACAAAAAAAATAAATCAAAAAACAAAAAAACAACAAAAAGAAAAAAAACAAGAAAACGTACCCCACGTCAGTTCCCCTCCCCCCCCAAACCAACCACCCCCTCCCCAACCCACTCCCCTTCTTGACCCATCACACCGTATAGGCCTCTAGACTCCTACATCCCCGACCACCCCCACCCGCCCCACATCCGCATGTTCTAAATCATATACATTCAAAAAACTGAGCTGTAATGCCGTCACCCTCCACTTCCACTGACTAGAAACCCTTAGATTCCAACCAATCAGAGGCATCTGTAGAGTTGTCGAAGAAAAGGGTAAGCTCATTATGGATCACCCTAAGTCTTGCTGGATATAACAGTGAAAATTTTAGACCTGCTTCCTTCAGATGCGACTTTATATCTTTAAATTTAGTTCTCTCTTGTTGCGTGGCCAATGAAAAGTCCGGGAAAATAAAAATTTTAACAACGTTATACATAATGTTCTGCCTAGAGCGGGAACATCTAATAATTACGTCTCGATCTTGAGAGCACAGAACTTTAGCGAGTATGACCCTAGGTGGAGCACCTGGGATGGGGGGTTTATTAGGGACACGATGGGTTCTCTCTATCATAAAAAACCATGATAACGCCTCTACACCCACAAGCTCTATAAGCCAATCCTGAATCCACTTTGTGAGGCAGTTCTCCCCTACTTCTTCTGGGAGGCCTATAATACGGAGATTGGATCGCCTAGATCGATCCTCCAAATCCGTTAATTTGTCCCTAAGAAGGATTTGGGCCTTAGTCAAAGCACCAACTTCTTTCTTTAAACTCTTGGTTTCTCCTTCAAGAGTTTTTACCTGACTAACAACCATGGAGACCTTTTCCCTAGTTTTAGAAATGTCCTCCTTTACCAGGGCTATATCAGAAGAGAGGGCCGCAACCTGTTTATCTAACCCCTCCACTGTTACACCCGTCTTTTGGACAGTAGCCAAGATCTCTATCCAAATTGGATTGGTAGCGTCTTCAGGGGGTTCCGTCCCACCTGAGAGGACCTTTCATGTACGTCAGGTGGAGCAGTGGGGGGGGGGGCGTTCCCTACTTTACCAGTTTGACGCGTTTTGGCAATAGGAGAACTCCATAATTTATCTAGTTTCCCAGCAGAGTCATTTTTACTACCACCACGTTCTTTCACCTCCTTAGGAGACCCCCCACCGGATTTGCAGCCCAAGTTTTTAGGTGGCATATTAGAAGGCAATTTCAAGATACAATAGCGAGAAATCAGTAAATCAGTTTACAATCTAACACAGTTATTAAGCAGTTAAAGACAGGATAGATTAATCAGCATATACACAGAAACATGATAATATAGCAGTCCTTAAGGAAAAAAAAAACTGTTCAAAATATGCAATAAAGATAGTTATGTTAGTATTAGTACCACTGGGAAAAGGGAGATGCCAGTAAATTGGGTTAGTCCAAGAAATTCAAGGAAATAATCAGGCAATACAATATGTAGTACAAATAGAGACGGGTATTAATAACAAATGGTTAGAGATGTAGTAGAAGGTTCCAATCTTATTGACGTGGAGTACGCAGGGACGTGTAAAGTAGATGACTTGCGTAGGGGTAAGCGGGCCGAAACCAAGCGAAAGCGGGTAAAGGAGAAAGGGCACTAAGGGGAAGCTGGGTGAAAGAGCCAGGAGGCCAAAATAATAAATACCACCCAAAAACGGAAAGATATGACTTGATTATAGGGAGAAGGAAAAGAGGGGGAAAGAAAAAAGAAAGGCGGCGGGAACTGGGGGTGGTGGGAAAAAGTGAATAAAATAAGCCAAAAAAAAAATTTGGGGCGCCCAAGTTATAGTGTCCAAAGAAGGGTAGCGGAGTGGGGTGGGCGCGCGCGTGGGTAATTGCCTAGATAAGCCCGGCCAACGAGGTGACAAGAAGTAGGTGTAGTAGGGGGGAAAAATACAAACGTCGAAAAAAAGCCACGCGGGATGACGGGCCAAAAAAAATGAGGAGTAGGTGTAGTGTATGCAGCCAGCCGCCAGTCCAGTAATATATAGGCCATCCCGGCCCACAGTAAGTATACAAGCCAGCCAGCCCACAGTAGTATAACTCCACCAACCCATTTATACAGCCCGCCCCCAGTAAGTATACAAGGCCAAGCCCCCAGTAGATCCCATTCAACCAGCTCTATTAGCAGACAGAGACGCTTCCTTGTGATCGCCGGCCGACAGCACTGTGACGTCATCAGCGGCGACCCAACCCCCCCCCTCATTTGTCCAGGAGCATCTCTGTTGGCTAATAGAGCACGGAGAGACGAAGAGGAAGCCGCGGAGTCATGACCTAAGGGCTGCGGAGGGTGAGTATGTAAGTTTATTTTTTACAATTGACTCGTGGTATAAGCCAAGGTTTAGTGTATGAGTGCAGGCCGATGTCTGCTTCATACGAGCATATAGTAAATACAGAATTAGGGCAGCAGGCAGCAGGCGGAACCTCCAGTCACAGATATGTACTCATAGAGTTCATCATGGTTGGTTTCCCTTTGAGTTTGCCAGAAGACATTCAGCTGAAAACTCATCTCTCCCCTTCTGTCCTTGTGTTATAATATAACAGCATTATTGATCTGTTCTGCATAAGCGTAAATTTCCGAAGATATGAAGGATATCATTGGGATTGTTTCTTTGTATAACAGGTTGAGCCAGTTTTTTGCCTAATCCTCATATAGTGTCCATTTTAAAATTGTACTTATATCCCTAGAGTGAGATGCGAAGCCAGTGAGCCTCTAGACTGGCTTGCCAAAAAAAATCTCCTAGTCGTGTCAGGAGTCAAGTGACATTTTCAGCGGTTGACTGGTGGAAACCTGTAAGTTTTCTTTAGATTATCTTTTGTTTGCAGATATTGTGGTTTTAAAAGATACCTCTGGTCGATCCTGTCCTCCCTACCTCTAACACAATTCTGTTTGCAAAGGCATATAAAAATAAATCAGTTACTGTATCTAGCGCTTATTTTGTTGTGTTGAAGTGGAGAGACTGTGGTTCTTTCAAGCGACTCTAACAGTTTCTCTCCATCTCTCTGCCACGAACATCATTTTGGGTCATGGTGAATGCTGCTACAACGCAGGTATTGGTGAGAGCGCGCAACCCAAACCAGATGTTTTGTAGGAGCATGTCTAGTCACAGCTTGTGATACTACATCGCCCAACATGTCCAAAGGTGTTAAAAGATGTGTCTGTTTTAAATCTGAACACTGGGTATCAATGCTTTCTTTTTTTTTGTTCACGTAGTTTTAAAATGCTCTCCCAATAAACTATCCAAATAATCATGTGTCTCTGGTCTTGAATGATTACAACAATATATGACAGAGACTCCACTTAAGAGAGTGAGAGTTTATTGGCTAACATTCGTGTGCAAATTGATAAAGTATTGAACAAAAATATTCATAGGATATCCTCCTAAGGGGTATCTTCCCACGGCAAATAAAGTCCCAGCTTTGTATATACAGTTCTTTTCGCATTCCAACCTGTCCAGACTATCTAACTTCCAAAGCGGTGAAGAAGCCTACGAACAGTATACAAAGACAAGTCACTGATCCTTAACTCTATTCCTCTCCATGAACTACAGGAAAACATGTAGTGGGGTGACAGTCCACATTTGTCTGCTTCTTTATTCGGCCACCTTAGGGAAAGGTGGAGACTTAGCTGTACCACTTAACTGTGAAAGATTTGCCGAGACACCCCATCATCTTCAGAACAAGACCACTACAACTGTCACTTAGCTTGCCCATATTGAAAACTTCTGACATCAATACATCTAATCCATTCGCATTGTAAGCTGTGCAGAAATATTCTGTGGAGCACAGGACAAGACTGACTGATTATACGTTTTGAACAATAGTAATATAAGGACCCCAAGGGCTGGCCTTCAGTGCACTCAGCTCAACGCTACAGTGCTAATGTCAGCCCTACACGAATGCACTAGGCTGACTATATAATATGCTGCAATACATCAATATCACTTCATTGTTCATGTGTATCTTTCTTTATGAGAGTTGGCTACGGTCGCGAGCCTTGTGCGGTTGAGTACCTCCCTCATTAGATATTACATCTTAGGTGCTAACTTGAAAGGTTGTGTCTAAGCCACACCAACTGGTAGTGCTTTGTAGACCCAATCCACAGGGCTGCCCTTGTGATCCAACCAGGTGAGGTTTGCACAAATTGTGAGCATAGTTGTGTTTTAAAAAGTTCCATTCGGCACTGTTTTGGTTTGTCACGTTTGTTATTATTATGATTAAAAAAACAAGTAATAATAAACTATAATTAAAACCACAGTCCAATGTATTGTTATTTAGGAGATGCGTAAATTAACAATACATTTTTTACTGTGATTTTTTTTTTCTTTTATTTATTTTTTAACCCGTTAACGCTCAGCGTCCGATATACGGACGCTGAGCTCAATGCCTAGCGCTCACTCCATATTCGGACGCTGAGCCCATGCCGGTTCGCTCAAGATCTGAGCCAACGGCATCGGGAAACACGGGGTGCCGGCTGTGACTGATAGCCGGCACCCCAGTGTAACACACCCCCGATCAGAGTTACTCCGATCGCGGGTGCTTACCCGTTAATTGCCGCGGTCAGCGCAGACCGAGCATCTAACATGCCTCTGGGGGTCTTTCCCCAGTATCGGAGCCCCCCCACCGTTTTCGGGGGGCGCCGATCGTTGCTATAGAAGCAACTCTGGGGTCCGATCTGGACCCCAGAGTACCTGCAAGAATTGCCGGTAAGATGGCGTCTGTGATGTCATCTACTGGCACAGTGCCAGCCTAGCAGTGTATAGGCTGACACTGTAATACTCGCAATACATGAGTATTGCAGATATTATCATGAAGAAGCACAGATGATTGCTTCTTCAGGTCCCATGGTATAAAAGTGAAAAAGTAAAAAAAAAGTTATTCCATACAAAAAATAAAGTATAAAATCACTCAATGCCCAAAACCACCCAAACAATATAACAGACATATAACTAAAAAAAAATCTAATCATAACACAAACCCACACTATTAGTATCACCCACGCGTCCGTAACAACCCGTAGAATAAAAGTAAATCATTATTGCACCCCCACGATAAACGCCTGTAAAAAAAAAAATGCTATAAAACCTTCCAACAAAATTATGATTATTTTAGCTATTCATCCCACAAAAATGCTATAAAATGCGATCAAAAACCATGTGTACTCGCGACTGATACTGGTGCAAGTACAACATGCACCCAAAAAATAAGCCATCAACCAGCTCCTCCGAGCCAAAAAGTAACAATGTTATGCCACTGTGCAAGACGGCAAATACATGAAGTAGATTTTTCCCCCATTAGGGTTTTGTTTGACAATTTAGTAAACGTAGAAAATATTCAAGCTGGTATCCCCGTAACTCATATCGACCCATAGCTAATAAGATAACTGATTATTAGTCTATACGGTGAATAAACCAAAAAAAAAGAGTAAAAAATCCAGTACAGAATGATGCTTTTTTCTACTCCTGCCGCCCTCAAAAAAGTTCTAAATTTCAACAATAGGTGATACCCCAACCCAAATGGTCAACATGAAAAGCATCTCATCGCGCAAAAAACTGGGATCACATGGCCCAATAACGCAAAAGCGAAAAATTTATAGCCTTCAAAAGGGGCAATGAGGAAGCTAAAATCGGCAGCTGCCAGGCCCTCCTTCCCTTCTGCGTCTCGCTGTCGCCCGCTCATAAACAAGTAACGGCCACAGTGGGGGGTCTTTGTACTCAGGAGAAATTGCAGAACAAATTGTCTGGTGGTTTTGTATTTTATCTTTTGGAAAAGTGTAAATTTTAGGGCTCAACTGAACGTATAGGGAACAATTTGACCATTCAAATTTCACCTCCATTTTGATTCAATTACTATAAGATCTCAAGGGGTTAACAATCTTCGTAAAAGCTGTTTCTGATAGCTTGAGGGGTTCAGATTTGAAAATGGTTGGTTTATAGGGGTTTTGATGCTAATGTAAAAATTTCATTCCAAACTGTATTTATCCCAAAATAGTCAATTCTAAAATCCGGAAAGCGATATTCTTTTGTAAGCCGCGTGACATCAAAATAAATTATCCGACATATCAAAATTATGAAAATGTAAAGTAGACAAGGGAAATTATTCAGCAACTTATTTAGGTGGGTAAATCTATCTGCTCTGCTGGAAACGCAATGATTTTGAATTTGAAAATGGCAAATTTTTCAAAAAATTTATCATATTTCTTTTTTTTGTAAATAACGCAAAACTTATCAGCCAAAATTTACCACTAAAATGAAGTACCACATGTGGGGCCAAACAATCTAGAATCGTTGTGTATAAGTAACAGTGTTCAAAGTTAAACCATATAAAGGCACGCAGGTCAGAATCCAAAAAATCGCTGAGCCTTAACCGCAAATGGCTGCGTCCTTAGGGGTTAATAATACATTAACAGCAAGGGTTACAAAACATGTGAAACATTATATCATATTATCGAAAACACGCAGAAAAAATTGTAACCCAAATAAGTACCATAAATAGTCCCAATTCAAACCCTCCACCCCCACCATCCCAACCCATGCTGTGAGGAAAGGAAAAAAAAACAAAAAACAAAATTTGCTAACTTTCTGCCCTCCTTCCCTTCTCATCTGTCATTCTCCAACTCTATACACCAAATCTGTTTCCATTATCAAGATATTCTCCCTTGGCCGCTATCCATTTCTCATACTTTTACACTTCTCCACCTCTCCCCAGAAATTCTTACCGGGGCCGGGGCAGTCGGACACCCCACTTCCGTGGGTGACCAGTTTTGCCAACAGGAGAACCTTGTTAACACAGACAGTTTTTCCTTACCCCATTATTAAATGATGAAGACTGAGAGGGCACCTGAATAGAGCGGGCATCTTTACTTTAAATGTTTTCCAAGTAAGGAAGACCTAGACCAGTAGAAATTAACTTTATTACAGACGAATGACCACTGAACAAAGTCCGCATTCTCCAGGCTACCACCGCAGACACTGTGGAATTGTCTTAGTTTCATTCTAAATAAACTGTAGGGGAATAATACAGTTGGTGCCACAAAATTAATTGCCACCATTCTATGATTCCAGGAGAGGAAGACAGCCCAATACCCCTGATAAATTTTTCCCAATCTACATCCGAAGAGGCCCCACTGATGTGCCATTTTCTCTTAGAAGGGATGATAACGCCTTGAAAACCCATAGATCAAATATCTGTAACATGTGTACCCCCTTATTCGTGTTGAGGATCCCAATAGAATTCATACCCGCATTGTGCATAAATTAAACCTACTTATCCTCTACTGAGTTAGATATGCGTGACTGCAATTGAAAAAGTCTAAAAAACATGTGTCAGAAACTTCTATTTCGGGTGAAAAAGTCGAAAGATTCCCGTAGTGATAAAGACTAGTATTATGTGAGAAAAAATTTTACCCCCTTATTACTCAATATCTACATCCGGAATGGATCTAAACGCCTCAAAGTGATAATTCCCCCAAATTGGAAGAACAAGATACCTTGAATATCTCTAGTTTTCTTATAAGCGATCCAACTCTTATCCAACACACCGCTATGTGAGTACCTCTATATCTATGTGCCAAGTTCCCCACTTTCCAGAGACTAACAAATAGAGTCCCTAGTGACCTCACTTATTGCAATAACTTCCCAAAGGCGCTAACTCCCCTCCTTGTGATCAAAAAACGCCAGCTGGGCAGCTATAAAATATCCAAAAAGGTATGGGACCCCCAACCCCCTTTTTGGGTGGACAGCAAAGAGAGACAACCCGATCCTAGACAATTTTTCCCCCAGATGTAGATCTCTGATTATCCCTCCATCAGCCTAAACAGTTTCTGGGTAACGAATTGGGAACAGAAGAGGGGATCAAAAGCTGCGGAAGTAAGAAACCATTTGTTGACTATCTACCCTGTCTGCTCTAGAAAAGGCATTTTGACGCCAACAGTTAATACTACACGTCTGATTTTGTTATAAGGGGGATAATATTCAATCAGTAAAGTGTCCAAGTCCGCTGAAATATTATAAAACCCAGATATTTAAACGACTCATCTCTTCTGAGAACCTTAACCAAATTCCTCCTCCTGAACGCACTATCCAGAGGGAGGAGAATCGACTTTTCCCATTAAACTCAAGCCTGAGAATGAGCCAAACTCGGTCCCAACTGGATCACGTCGTATATGGAGCTACCTGTATCTGAATTGTCAACAGGATTGTTGTCAAAGCGATTTTTCTTCTCTCCCCCCCCCCACCCCACCCTTAATCCCTTCCGCATCGTGAATTTTAATGGCAGAGGTCGCTACAAAAAGGCAAATAAAAGGGGGGAGAGGGGCAACCCTGTCTGGTACCTCTATGCAGCCGAAAGGGCTCAGAATATATTCCATTTATAACATTTTTGTGCTCTAGGGGAATAGTACATTATTTTTATCCACTCAATAAACCCCCTCCCAATCCAATCTTTCTAAGACCTTCCAAGGAAGGGCCACTCCACTGTCAAACGTTCTTAGTCGCGTCAAAGACAGGATGGAGCGGTTCCCCTGTCCAAAAACAGCTGCATATCAGAGAAATAATCTATGAAGATTAAACCCCTGTCCCTAGCCGAATAAATCCATTCTGATCAGTGGTGAACAATAAGAAAATGACCTTCTTACCTCATCGCAAGGATCTGGCCAGTATCTGACATCGAGTCAATAAGAATGGGCTGTAGACCCATGATCACTCTTTCTATCCTTTTTAAGATTAAGACGGAAGCTTCCGTCACCGATCCTAAAACAGTCCCTGCATGAGTGCTGCCGATAACTTCCATAGGGGAAGGTCTTAATCATATTTTTTTTATGAAAAAGCCGGGCAGAACGTCTAAGTGCCCGAGCAAACCTCTAGAATATTATTTATCCTTCCATAATCTCCTTGGCCCTAATGGGGAATTAATCTGAAAACTCTATTCGAACCATATAACGATGATAGAAGTGCCGGAAGCCTCTCCAAACCATCCCCTATCCTTGTATCCTCTCTGCTGGGAGTTATAACTCAGATGGATCCCCTTATACTGTTTTGTCTTTTTGAGAAGGTTGGCGAGTATTTACCCGTCTCCCTCTCTCACAATATATTTTGCCCTGCAAAAAGATTTATGGTTGCAGCCCTCTGTGCATAGGAGTTGTAAGCAGACTTGCTTCAATAATCAATCCCTATTTCTGTGTGGATGACGCAGCCCCCCCCTCCGGTTACCAAAATTTTTTAAAATACTTCTCTTCTCTAAACTCTTTTTTCCCACTCAATTAGAAAACAACAAAGCCTCGGAGATGGCCCTTCGGATCCCCAGGCCCAACCCCGGTCCCCCCCGAACCATTGGGGCAGATTTACTTACCGGTCCGTTCGCGATCCACGGCATTATCTCGGTATGGCCCTCTCCATCCTAATCTGGAGGAAATGGGTCCATGATCAGACACCGCAATAGTCTCATATTTCATCTTTACAATGAAGCCCAGAAAGCTCATTGGTAAACACATACAATCCGACAATGTATAAGCGTTGCGCTGAAACAGGAGAAGACAGGTCTATCCAGATACTTTCCTCCAGGCGTCCTTCAAACCAAAGTTTCTCACAAGGTTCTCAGCCAGAGGATCCCGTTGATCTGGCTCCAGATGCGCAAATTGCGTCTATCCTGGGAGGGCTCCCAGACTGCTTTAAAATCCCCTATAATCATCATTCCCTATCGATCACAGTTGATTCGAGCATTCAATACCTCATTAGAATGGGGGAGGGAATATACAAATGCGAGGATCACTGAACCTTATTTTACACAGAACAAAAAATGTACCTCCCTTCTGATTTATTTTTGTGCTAAAACCTTAATATACAACCCTCTGGTGAATATACAGAGACCCCCTGGAGAATAAGACCCGTAGAGTGAATGACATGGAGGCCCATGGCTATCAAGCCAACAGATGGTTTCGAGGGTTAATTGTGTCTCCTTAGACAATGATCCCTGGAAGAGTCGGACCACCATGTCATTTACCATACACCGCTTCCGGCGGTCATTCAATCCCTTACATTCCAGCAAAAATTTGCGTAGCCATACTTTACAAAAAAAAAATCAAAAAACAACAAAGAAAAAAAACAAGAAACGTACCCCACGTCAGTTCCCCTCCCCCCCCAAACCAACCACCCCCTCCCAACCCACTCCCCTTCTTGACCCATCACACCGTATAGGCCCCTCGACTCCTACATCCCCGACCCCCCACCCCCGCCCCACTCCGCATGTTCTAAATCATATCATTCAAAAAATGAGCTGTAATGCCGTCACCTCACTTCCACTGACTAGAAACCTTAGATTCCAACCAATCAGAGGCATTCGTAGAGTGTCGAAGAAAGGGTAAGCTCTTATGGATCACCCTAAGTCTTGCTGGATATACAGTGAAATTTTAGACCTGCTTCCTTCAGATGCGACTTTATCTTTAAATTTAGTTCTCTCTGTCGTGGCCAATGAAAAGTCCGGGAAATAAAAATTTAACACACGTTATACATAATGTTGCTGCCTAGAGCGGGAACATCTAATTACCGTCTCGATCTTGAAGCACAGAACTTTAGCGAGTATGACCCTAGGTGGAGCACCTGGGATGGGGGGTTTATTAGGGACACGATGGGTTCTCTCTATCATAAAAAACCATGATAATGCCTCTACACACCACAAGCTCTATAAGCCAATCCTGAATCCACTTTTGAGGCAGTTTCTCCCCTACTTCTTCTGGGGGCCTATAATACGGAGATTGGATCGCCTAGTCGCTCCTCCAAATCCGTTAATTGTCCCTAAGAAGGTTGGCCTAGTCAAAGCACCAACTTCTTTCTTAAACTCTTGGTTTTCTCCTTCAAGAGTTTACCTGACTAACAACCATGGAGACCTTTTCCCTAGTTTAGAAATGTCCTCCTTACAGGGCTATATCAGAAGAGAGGGCCGCAACCTGTTTATCTAAACCCTCCACTGTTACAACCACAGTCTTTGGACAGTGCCCAGATCTCTATCCAAATTGGATGGTAGCGTCTTCAGGGGGTTCCGTCTCACCCACCTGAGAGGACCTTTCATGTACGTCAGGTGGGGGGGGGGTGTCCTACTTAACAGTTTGACGCGTTTTGGCAATAGGAGAACCATAATTTATCTAGTTTCCCAGCAGAGTCATTTTACTACCACCACGTTCTTTCACCTCCTTAGGAGACCCCCACACGGATTTGCGCCCAAGTTTTAGGTGGCATATTAGAAGGTATTTCAAGATACAATACGAGAAATCAGTAAATCAGTTACAATCTAACACAGTTATTAAGCAGTTAAAGACAGGATAGATTATCAGCATATACACAGAAACTGATAATATAGCAGTCCTAAGGAAAAAAAAACTGTTCAAATTATGCAATAAAGATAGTTATGTTAGTATTAGTACCACTGGGAAAAGGGAGACGCCAGTAAATTGGGTTAGTCCAAGAAATTCAAGGAAATAATCAGGCAAATAATAGACAATTAAAGAGCGCAGTTGCTTCGGTAGATGGATCAAGAATTAGAATTATCATACCGAGGCGCAGCAAATAAAGTAAGGAACAGAAGAGTTGTTAGTTGACCGTGTTGGATAATGTAGCAGTCCTTAAGGAGAAAAAAACTGTTCAAAATATGCAATAAAGATAGTTATGTTAGTATTAGTACCACTGGGAAAAGGGAGACGCCAATAAACTGGATTAGTCCAAAAAGTTAAAGGAATTAATCAAGTAGATAGTCAGACAAATAAAAAGTGCAGTAGCTTCAGTAGATGGATCAAGACAATATAGTCAGTTTGAATTAGAATTATAACACAGAAGCGCAGCGGATAAAGTAAGGAGCATAAGCGTTAGTTGACCGTATTGAAAAAAGTTAGTAAAGCAAAACCCTCTGCGGAGCAGCCCTTTCTGGAAACAATGCCCCTGCAACACAAAAGTACCTTTAGCATCCCCGGCCAGGGACTGCTGACAGCAATGAGGGCAATCCAGGCAAACGAGCATGAATCAGGGTACCTGCTCCCACATATAGGGATCATAGGGACAGTATCAGCCCAGGTGCCACGAGTACTCTCTGAGGATCCCACGCCTTCCTCCGGTTCTAATCCCGGAAGTATCCCACATCAGTGATTCGGACCTCGATAAGGCAATGACCGGCTCTGTTTCTTGAGCACGACTCCTTAGAAGCCCGGGGACCAGCCTCCAGCAAGAGATATCCAGCGCGCCAGGACAGCAGCGCATCGGGGACAAGTACGGCTCACCTCCGGCACACAAGACTCCCCAGCAGCAAGCAAGCAGTAAGCAGAGGACGGAGGGAGTCGGTCCCCTGCAACAGCAGAGTCCGTTCAGGGTCTGTGGTGAGGTAGGGGCGGCTAAGGCAGCAACAGCAGCACCATCGAGCACGCGGATGCGGCGGGGGAGGAGATCGGGTCCAGACACTACGTGACTCCCCCTCCTCCTCGCGTCATGCCGGCCGTCATACTGTGATTTTAATTATAGCTTATTTTTGCTTATTTTTTTAATCATAAATAATAAAAAAGTGAAAAATCCAGAAACGGGCGCCGAATGGAATTTTTTCTAACACGAGCTATATGCTCACAAACTTCTAGCTGGGACAAAATAAAACAGGGAAAAAAGTTTAAAAATAAAAATTGCAATTTTAAAAATTATTTAAAAAGTATAAAAGTCCCATAAATTTAATGTTTTATTTGATTATTGCAAAGTGAAAATCACCCAAAAAACATAAGATATTGGATATCACAACGTCCTTAACAACCCGTATAATGTAATAAAATTGTTACTAAACTACAGGGGGCTGGCTGGCTGTATATACAGGGGGCGGACTGGCTGTATACTAAAGGGCACTGGCTGGCTATATACTAAAGGGGGATGTCTGTATACTAAAGAGGGCTGGCTGGCTATATACTAAACGAGCTGGCAGCATACTACAGGGGGATGGCTATATACTAAACGGGGATGGCAGGCTAAATACTTCAGGGGCAGGCAGGCTATATACTAAAGGGGGCTGGCTGTATACTACTGGGAGCTGGCTAGTTACGCACTGGGGGGCTGTTACCAATGCATTTCCCACCCTCAGCTTATACTCGAGTCAATAGGTTGCCCCAGTTTTTGGTGGTAAAATTAGGGGCCTTGGCTTATACTCGGGTCGGCTTATACTTGAGTATATACAGTATCTTGTTTTCTGTGTGCATGTAAGAACACTTTGGTAGACATCATGCTGCTTGTGTCATCTGGTCTTGGACAAAGCTCAAGGAAGACTGACAATTAGAGAGAGAACCAGCAGACACACCAGATTTCAGGTCGATCAATCAATTTTTGCACACCAAATAATTGTCACCCATAATAAAGTAAAGAAGCACTACTCATTTCCAGTTGCCAGCAAGGTAGAACTTTTCATTTTTAGCCCTAATATAGCTCCTTCTCATATTCATGGTTTTCAACAAATCCTTTGTAACCTTTCAGTAAGAACTAGTAACAAGCCATCTCCATTTGCATTTATCACCTGCAAAGCACAGTAATTGATATAATGTATATGGGAAACCCACACTCAAAAACATAATGGTAGGTTGATTATATTGTGAGCCCCATGGGGATTGCTGCGTAATCTGTGTGTGCTTTATAAATAAAGGAATTATTATTATTTAGTATAGATTTCATTAAGGGAGGAATTATCTTTATTGACTAAATTGTTATAACACTTAATTGTGTGTGTGCATTAGCCATTTAGTTCTATCAGGATAACAAACAGTATAACCTTTTATATTATTGTCATCCTTGTGCTAGGAAAATGATAGATAATTTAAAAATATACATTTAAAAATGCCTGTGTTGTTGACTAAGAAACATTACAGCTACACTCTACATTCTACTAATACTTTCCCTATATTCAGGGCAAAGCACCTGGGTCCATGGTTACAAGCCCTGTCCACAAATAGGAGAAACTGTCTGTAGGCTGTTGTTGATGGATCTATTATTCTCATGTCTCAGTTTACTCTCATTGAGTAAATTGTGGTGTACTGCTGCATACTAAGTGCAGGGACAGGATACTTAAAGGGGTATTCCAGGAATCAGCATAATTCATATACAAATGAGTCCTTAACATATACGCTAATATGTAATTAGTTGTTATTTAAAATGTTGCTCCCCTTAGCAGAAAAATGATGCTGACATACACTGTAATGAAGAATTAGAATGCTACTAGCCCTTTAATCAGTCCGTTAATTTTCTCCATGTGGTCTGTTGTGGAGCAGACACAGGACAGAAGATGGCCGCTGGTCACATGTCCACATCACATGTCCTGCACCTTCCCGGGCAGGTCATGTAATCACCAACATGTTTGGCTGTAGTCGGTTGGTTGCAGTGCATCCAGTATGGCCGGTGTTTTGGTGATGGCAGTTACACATCATTATTATGGTAACAGAGCAAGACAACCTGTTGGATCATCACTGGGAGCAGAGCATAAGAGGTAGGAGGAGTTACTGAGAACTAAAGGATCATGGAGCTTGTATTTTCCAGTGGTGGACATCTTGGTGATAACTCCACCTACTTTAGAGTGGCCATAAAATTTTGTAAATCATAAAATCAAACTATTTAAGCTCCATTTTCTGACTACTGACATTGAGTTTTGTTACATTCATTTATTTATAGCATAATGGGTTTTTGTATCAGACGTTTATATTCCCGAAATACCTCTTCGTATAGTATTATAGACAGGTATTATAGGCAGTTTAAGCACCAGCCTCCTATTCCCGATTCAGAAAGTATACAGCTTACAGTCAATTGGAGACTACCCAACCTGGAGACCGTTTGGATAGGGTGCAGTTCATCCAGGGTTGTGATGGAGGCTGATTACAAAACCATCTTAAAACTGAGTCTGTCATGAGTTCTAAGGGCATCTAGGTAAGATGGAGGCACCTGGGGGGACATCGGAGTTATCAGTTGTTGAGATAAGTCGGTCGGAGTCATTTTACGCAGAGGCCTGAGGATCTGCTTGGCAACAAAGAGGAGCCCTAAAAGGTGATGTTTGTGGGTGAGTAATGTAGTTATCCAGGAGAAGGATTGCAATGGGCATGGTCCCAGCTCTGCCTCCTAAGCCATTTCAGAATATGTTTTGTTAGAAATCCAATATGTAAGTCTGTACCGGTGTATAATAGTACCCTTTGCTGTTAGGTAGACCCATGATCCCTTGAAGTTTCCTGCGCAGCAGAGTAGCTTTTGCTATTCTGAGTTGGGATGAGACCAAAGTAACTGGTTGAGAATGCTGTATAGACTAGTAAGCTAGGGAAGATGATCATCTTTAAAGAGAACCCGTCAGGCAAAATAACCCCCCTAAACTAAATATATTTTCATAAACTGCCATTAGAAAGCATTGCCTCTATCCCTTCATTGTCCCTCTACATGCCTGTAACCTTAAGCAATGAGGTCCTAAAGCTGTATGCAAATGACCTGTGAAATGTCCAATGAGTCATTATCATATTCAAGCTGTCCAGCTTATTCATGAGTGGGAGGCACAGCCACACCCCCAGTGCTTGACTGACAGCCTGTGTAATGCTGTGATGGCTGCTCCAGGTGCTTGCTGGCGGACACACCCCAGCAGCCTGTGTGTGTATAGGAGAGATACAACAGCTCCAGGATGCAGCCATGTTATAGCAGAACATGTCAGGTACTTGTGTAGCTGATGTCTGTGTCTCACAATGTGTATGGGAGGATGTAGCATGTCAGCAGATGCAGCACACACACTAGCAATGCTTTACTACACATTACACACAGACATGAGCAGGGGGAGGAGAGGGGAGGGGGAACAGCTGTGACAACACTGCCTCTGACCATGTGACCAGCCTCGTTTATATAATTAAGAAAAGATGATTTTACAATGATTAATGTTTGAATTCACTAGATAAAGGCTGGGATGGGATCCTTGTGAGCTGCTCCAACTGGTAGTGGAGACAGAAATAGTGACAGAGACCTGATGACAGGTGTCCTTTAAGCTGTTTATTCTGCCAACCCATAAAATCCTTTTGGCAGCCCATTTTCCTAGCTCAGTTTGTGGTGTCTGCAAAAACTTGCTGTATTTAAGCAAGAAGGTAGGGGAAGAAAAGGGGAAGAGGGCACGGAGCGATTGAGTTACAGAAGGGTTTCATCCAATTCCCATCGCAGCGGACTTAGTAACATTGACCTTGTGGTTACTAAAGCTTGGTCTGTAATATAGAGGAGGACATTGATAGGCTGCATCCCTGCCTCATTCAATTCCATTGTCAAGGAGGAGTATAATAACTATTTACTCTGACTTGGGCTTGGGGGCAGTCATAGAGTGCTTTACTCTGCCTCCAGGAACCCCCAGTCAACCCAGTCAAATGCCTTTTCCGTGTCAAGGGAAAGGAGCAGAATTGGGATGTCGGAGCGCTTAGCGTGGTTTATGAGAGAAAGAGTTTTCAAAGTGTTATTCCTTGCTTCTCTTGAGGGTATAAATCATACTTGATATGGGTGGACCAAGAACCCTATATATATTTTTTTATGTACTTTAACTGTAGGGGGTCTGATCACTTTTTGAATATACTACAATACTACTGTTTTGGATTGCACATTAAAACCTGTGTGCCACTGTGAATGTATTGATCTCTGCTTCAAATCAAATAATTATAATGCATGCATGCAGAAGAGAGATTCACACAGACACACCCATGATCTATAGGATTCTCTTATTTATTTATTGAAATGCAAAGTATTTGTCTAGCTTAAGAGGGAAGAGCCATCTTGGGAACTATGTTTGGTTGCGTTTGGCTTATGTTAAATATGTCATGTTTTCGAATATGCACAGATAGAATATACAACATATCATGTGAGCCATTGTCCTAGTTGTAATAGCGACTGGCTGGTGCTATCTGGTGACATTACAGGTGGCACAGGCCGGATCAAAGATAGTTTCACCCATGCAGTACCATCACTTAATTGCCAGCACTGATCGCTAGTTTCAACGGTAGGTGTAAGCTGCATAATGCAGCCAACATGCGCTCTGTGTAGACCGGGTGTTGGCTACATCAAATGTAGTTAACATGTGTAAGGAAAAATAGTGGACATTGTACTTGATTTTTATGCTCTGCATGTCTAGACGGATAGCTCAGGATAGTAAAGTAATTTTCTACCTTTCTTCATTTTAATGGTATCCACTAGGATAACCATTTTATGTTGTGTAATTAAGTCTCTAGATGTTGTCTTGAGAAGTGAACTAATGTGATAGAAAGTTCTACTTTGTCAATTTGATTTGCAGGTTTAATGCTTTCTCTTGGCCCTAGGTCAGATTTTTAATATGTAAAAAACTATTTTTGAATTTCTGGCTTGCAAAACAGATGTGTTTAATAGATACATTTCGCTTGTCAAGAAAGAAAACAAGGAACATAAAACCGTTGTAAAAGTCAGCTGCTGTAGCAATTCCAAGACTCAAGCTAAATTAAATAGGGATCTGTAGACATGTAAGAAATTTCTAAATATATTCATACATAGGGGAGAGTTTATCATGGCTTGTACAAGTTTCCACGTATACAAGACATGCCACTATGCCATCCTCATGGAAAAAGGGCTTGACGAAGTGGGGCCTGGGCATAGTAGGGCAGTGACGCCCTGACACCTCACATTTTCTATTACAGATTAAAGCGTACATACCTGGCATAGAATTAATCCGAAGCCATTTTTGCATGATTTGATCGTATGATGCCAGCTCTTGATAAGTTCCCACCATAAACTTACAAAGCTTATTCTTCTTTTCCTATCACTTTCATTATAGATTTATGCAGCTAGGTGAAAAATGAGTCACCATTAAAAGTTGAACCTATGTCTATTACATTTAAGCTCATTTGGGCACATTTACTTACCCGTCCGAGTGGACTTTCCGACGATGATGCACCCTGCCGCGATCCACGTAGATCCTGTGCCCGATATCCTACGTCATCATGTGTCGCTCCCTGCTCAGGTCTGCCGGAGTTCACCTTCTTCTTCCCGGTGCATGTAAGTGCTTGGCTTGTGACAACAAATTTAAATGTTAAATCCTGCGCTTAGTCCGAATCTGTGGGATCATCCAACGCCCCCCGTTGCGTGAAAGCCAGCGCGATTGCAACACAATCTGCGTTCCTGTGTTCCTGCGTTCCTTTTCCCGTGCTCCTGTGTATTCTTGCGTTCCTGTTGCCATGTTCCCACACCCTGACAGTATGGTTTCTGCTTCTTGTTTTGAGTCAACATTTTGTGCTGTTCACAATAACATATGATTAACATGCTAACAATTTTGCCAAATATGTTTAAGATTTTTCAACATTTTGTCAAGATTCAGGATCAGTGGTCCTCTGGACAGCCGCGGGTGGCACCTGGTCCTCACCAGAGCCCGCTGCAAAGCGGGATGGTCTTGCTGCAATAAGGTACTATCATGTCATTCCACAGGTGCGACTTGCCCGCGGGGGCAGACTTGTGAGGCGTGATGACTTATTACGAGCACAGGAGGTGCAGATACTCACAAAATCCTGTACATCTTGGACCATATTCAACCACCAATATGAGGTCCACTGGAGCGGCCACAACCAGCCACTCCAGAGGGATGATATGCAGAGGAGTTCCCAATAACATCAGAGGTATGAGAGAGAGGATCTGCCTTGACGTTCTTCTCAGCAGGGCGAAAATGGATCAAAAAGTTAAAACGTGAAAAGAAAAGGGGCCAGCAGGCTTGTCGTGGATTGAGACGCTGAGAAGTCTGGAGGTACAGGAGATTGTTGTGGTCAGAATATACGCTGACTGGGTGATGAAGACTCTTCTGATGGAACTGGCACTTCTCCAGTTTGGCATAGAGACGATTGGCCCTTAGGCGCCTAAGAACTTGCCGTACGTGGACTTGATGACACTCCAGATCAGTAGAGAACACCAAGATGTCATCTAAGTAGACTAAGACACAGGTGTATAGCAGGTCTCTGAAGATATCATTAACAAATTCCTGAAATACTGCAGACGCATTGCACAGTCCAAAGGGCATGACCAGTTACTCAAAGTGCCCGTCTCGGGTGTTAAAGGCGGTCTTCCACTCATCGCCCTCCCGGATGCGGATAAGATTATATGCCCCTCGAAGGTCCAATTTATGGAAGACCTTAGCCACGGAGGTGGTTCAAGAGTTCCATGATCAAGGGCAGCGGATACCGGTTCTTTACTGTCACCTTATTGAGTCCCCTATAGTCAATGCAGGGGCGGAGAGATCCATCTTTCTTGGCCACAAAGAAGAAACCGGTAATGGCAGGAGAAGAGAATTTGCGGATGTACCCCTTCTGCAGATTTTCCTTGATACAGGCCAACATGGCTGCAGTTTCAGGCACGGATAGCAGGTAAAATCGACCTGGAGGTGATCAGCATAGTCCAGATAAACAGCAGGAAGACCCTCCAGAGACTTGAGAGATGAGGGGGAGGGCATAGTAGAGACTGGATGGAGAGCCATGAGACAGTGAGACTGGCATTCAGGACCTCAGCAAAGAACCTCCCCAGTCTGCCAGTTGAGGACAGGTGCATGTCGCTGCGACCACGGATGTCCCAATAGGATGGAGGATGTACATAGAAGGACAGTCTCTTCTTATGCAAGGCGCTAACTTGCAAACACAGTGGTTCAGTGTGATACTGGACTGGGTCAGAGAGAATCTGGCCACCGACTGAAGAGATGACCAGGGGCTTCTCGAGGTGGAGCACTGGGATGTTATGCTGCGAGACCAGGGCAGCATCCAGTCCAAGAAGGCACACACCTGGAACTGGCTACTGGTGCCAACACTGAGGAGCACGGGAATGACCAGACATGGAGAAACTTTGCACACACCAAGGAATGCTTCTCCCAAGAGCCCTAGGTGCTGCCGTTTCCCAAACATTGGGGACGAACAGGTCATGACCCAATGAAGTGCTCCGGACTGGTGCAGAGGTTCCCCTGACGTCTTCTGGAACACTCTTGGGGGCAGAGTCTGGCTCTGTCCACCTGCATAGGCTCCTCTGCAGACGCTATGGCCAGAGGCTGGAGCAGCCTTTGGAAAGCAGGAGCCAGGCGAGGTAGAGGTTGTGGATGACCTTGGGGTTGCTTGTGACATAACTCCTCGGTACGCTCCATAAACTGCATGTCAATCCGAGTGGCCAAGGTGTTGAGACCACTCAGGGTAGACGGCAGGTTACGAGTGGCCAATGCGTCCTTAACTTGAGGCGAAAGACCCTTCCTGAAGGTTGCAGACAGCGCTGCATCATTCCAGGTGAGTTCCGCAGATTCAGTAGCACGGTCTCAGCAGAGGAGGCCCGTGCAGGTTTTTTGAACACAGACCGGAATTCCGCCAGGAATGCCGTGTGAGTAGCCGTGACCGGGTTGTCTCTGTCCTACAGAGGGGTAGCCCAGGCCAGGGCCTTTCCAGAGAGGAAGCTGATGATAAATGCCACCTTGGATCGCTCCATGACAAATTGAGACGGCATGAGTTCAAAGTGCAGGGCGTACTGGGTAATAAAACCCCTGCAAAGCTTGGGGTTCCTATCATATTTGTCAGGCATTGACAGTCTTAGCTTGGGTTCAGCGGCAGCAAGACAAGCTGGGGTAGCAGAAGACACCGCAGGAGCAGTCTCATTAACCAGATGCTGATGCTGAGTAGCTAGCACCTGTTGCAGCATGGCGGTGACTTGTCCCAGCTGTTCGATTAGCACAGCAATCTGCCGGGACTGCTGGACCACGTTGGTGGTAAGATCGGACCACAAAACCTCGGCGGAATCCATCTTACTGTCAGGATTCATGATCAGTGGATGCTCTGGACCACCACGGGAGGTGGTACTAGCCAACACCTGGGACCGAATCTAAGTGGCACCTGGTCTTCACCAGAGCCCGCCTCAAAGCGGGATGGTCTTGCTGCGGCGAGTACTACCAGGTAGTTTCACAGGTGCGACTAGCCCTAATGGTCAGGTTCAGGCACAGGGTCAGGGCAGGCGGCAGAGATGCAAGGTCAAGTCCAATCCGGGGTCAGCAACGGGAGGTCTAGGCAGATGGGAACGGGAACAGAAGAACATGGGAGCACGTGCACAGGAAAACGGGAACAGGAACACACAGGAATGCAGGCATACTCAGGAATATTGCAGTGTAGCTTTCTCAATGGCATAGGCATAGGGAGCCGCAGAGAGGTCAGTTCTCCTGCAGATATGCTCCAGGGGCACACGGTGGTACACAGGTGTGCCTGCGACCCGGGATATGGGTTGCAGGGGCACCCGTGACAAATTTTTCTACCTACACTGAAAAACACCTTTTTGGGGAAACAGTCATTTGTTTTCCAATCACCATATTTAGAAATCTATAACCTTTTGTTTTATAGCAGTACTATGACTTGTTTTTTTTTTTGCTGTATGAGAGGTTTTTATTTTTTGCTACCATGTTTTGCAACATTAAACTTTTTGATGGCTATGTAAATGTTTTGGGAGGCTCATACCACAAAAATGACCCTTTTGGCATTGTTTTTATTTTTATACCATTCACTGTACAGGCTAAAGATTTGCATATTATTTTAGTCTGGATCCGAACACGGTTCAACCCATTTGTAAGATTTTTACTTTTTTATGGAATAAATGAACTAATACAGGAAAATGAAGATTTATTTATTTAATAATTTTACTTTATTATTGTGCAACTTGGGGACTTAAAATGTGAAAAATTATCCTTTGTATACTACACTGCAATACTGATGTACTGGAGTGTATTACATCAGTCAGTTTTACACTAACATTTAGCTTGGTAGATCCATCTTCTGACTGGGCCTGATAGGGTTCTGTAGTTAACAGATTAGGAAGCATTGACAACCCCACGACACAAGATCACATTATAAAGGGACTAGAGATCAGCTCCTTAGCTTCCTATAGGGCTGGAGAGAAAGTTTTAGCTGTGCCAGAGTCACATAAAAAATGCTGATAAAGGATTTAAATTGTTGTCTTTGGTGTAGGTGGTGAAAGGGATGTCCATGTTAAGGGATCTGGTGTATTTTGCTTAATTGTGGTGTTTAGCGACTTTTTTGTTTTTTCATTTCCATTTTTCACTCCCCATCTTCAAAAATTTGTAGAATCACTCCTGCCTAACAGTAAGCTAATATAAAACCCTAACGCTGTCCCTGACCAGCAGCAGCTCTCTCCCTAGCGGCATCCAGACAGAGAATGATCCGAGCAGCGCGGGCAGGGGCTAGTCTATTCCAGGGTCACCTGATCTGGCCAGCCAACCACTGCTATCGACGTGTAAGGGTACCACGTCATGCTGGGTGGAGTGCAGAGTCTCTTGGCTTGTGATTGGCTCTGTTTCTGGCCGCCAAAAAGCAAAACGGCGGGAGATGCCATTTTCTCGAGCGGGCCAAGTATTCGTCCGAGCAACGAGCAGTTTCGAGTACGCTAATGCTCGAACGAGCATCAAGCTCGGGCGAGTATGTTCGCTCATCTCTAGATGCCAGTTGTGTTTAATTAAACTGATTGGACTTGATTAGGAAAGGCACACACCTTTCTTTATATGACCTCATTGCTCACAGTGCATGTCAGAGCACATGAGAGTCATGAGGTCTAACGAACTGCCCAAGGAGCTCAGAGATAGAATTATGGCAAGACACAGATCTGGCCAAGGTTACAAAAGAAATCTGCAGCACTCCTAAGAGCACCGTGGCCTCTATAATCCTTAAATGGAAGAAGTTTGGGGCAACCACAACTATTCCACAACTTGGCCATCCAGCCAAACTAAGCAATCACTGGAGAAAGGTAAGAAGAACCCCAAAATCTCTAGAGATGTAGTAGGGAGAACGTTCCACAGGGTCAACTATCACTGTGTGGAGAAAACCAGGCACTGCTCATCACCTGCCATATACAATGCCAACAGTGACACATGGTGGTGGCAGCATCATGTTTTGGGGTCAGGGACAGGACGACGGATTGAAATTGCAGGAAAGATGAATGTGACCAAGTACAGAGATATCCTGGATGAAAACCTCTTCCAGAGTTCTCTGGACCTCAGACTGGGCCAAAGGTTTTCCTCCGAGCAAGACAGTGACCCTAAGCATGCTAAAATATCAAAGCAGAGGCTTCAGAACAACTGTGTGACCATTCCTGACTGACCCAGCCAGAGCCATGACCTAAACCCAATTGAGCATCTCTGGAGAGACTTGAAAATGGCTTCCACTAATGTTCACCATCCAACCTGAGGGAACTGGAGATCATCTGAAAGGAAGAGGCAGAGGATCTCCAAACCCAGGTATGAAAAGGCATAATTCCCAAGAAGACCAATGGCTGTACTAGCTCAAAATATGCTTCTACTCAATACTAATCCAAGTGGCCGAATACTTATGACCATGTGATATTTCAGTTTCTCTGAAATGATTAAACATATCTACATTTCACTTCTTTCTGTTGGTATATACTTGCATTATCAACAAAATATATACATATACAACAAGAAGTTTGTAGTGTCTGTGTTTATATGAGGGTATTCATACACACACTGACACTGGATACACTGGCAAGCAGCAAGGAACTTCCCTGTTGACTTCCCTGTTGTGAAGTCATTCACTGGGTGCTTGAATTTACTGACAAATGTGGATAAAATAGCTTTCTTTCACCAAAGCTTTTGAAAAAGCAAAAAGCAGTATGGGTCACACACCCAACCAGGAAGAAAGTCGCACATTGGTACTGATTTTAATTCTTATCATGGTTTTTATTCTATCCATCCATCTGGTGGTGAGCGGAGCCGCGTTTAGTGTTCAGAATGCCATTGGTTGCCATTTACTGTAGTAATGCAGTAAATTGTATGAGCGATTAGAAACTCTACTTTGTAGCTAAATGTAGCTAAGAGAGACGTGATTTTCCTTATCCCATCCTGGAAAACTTTGCATATTTTCCCAGAATCCCCCTAGTAGAGCATCAATGGCTATAGGTCTCCAGACGCCTACACGGTGGTCTTAATTGGCAGTCTATGTAAGGAGAACTCTTACTTCCCAACCCCAGAGCAGTGATGGTGAACTGTTAAGAGGCTGTAGCTTTAAACTCACTTTGGATTATCATTATAGCTTTATAGGAACAATCGCAGAGCAGAACCTCCAATGATAATCCAGCCATGTCCACACCTTCTTGTTCCTTATGCAGTCAAACGATCCCAGGAAGTTTAATAATAGCACTGAACGCACCACATCCAACACTGCAGGAGGACACCTCAAGTAACTTATCTCCTATTTCAGTGGTGGCGAACCTATGGCACTGGTGCCAGAGGTGGCACTCAGAGCCCTTTCTGTGGGCACCCAAGGCTTCATGCCAACAGAGAGTTTTCCAGACAGGACTCAAAGCTTTCTCCTGTGGTCCAAGGCAGAAGAGGATGTGGCATGCTCAGTGCCATTTTAAAGCAATATCCTTTGTTGCCAGGACTACAGGAGAGGCGAGAAGGTGTGGATAGATATGGGCTATCGTTGGGGCTCCTGCTCTGGGTCCCCTGATTCTTTCTCTTCAGTGGATCCTGGAGGGAATCAAAATTTCTCCATTACCTTACTATTGTATTGGTGAACTCAGGAAAATGAGATACAGCAGGGATCAATAAGTTACTACTTAAATTGTCATGTTGGCACTTTCTGACATGTAAATGGGTATTGGTTGTAGTTTGGGCACTCTGTCTCCAAAAGGTTCGCCATCACTGTCCTATTTCCTCCATCGATGTATGACCAACATTCACTTCTAAGGGGTTGACCAAGATAGGCGGATATCATCTGTTAAATGCCTCTGACTGTAAATTGCATCACTGTGTTCCACCTTTTTATCAAAATGATTTTCAGCATCCTCATGTTCAAGTGCTCAGGTTGCTTCTAATGAGGATTCACAATGAAACCGACCCATGGGAAAGATGCTCAATTGATTTTATGTTGTGCTCCAGAGAAGGATGCTGGATAGCGGTCTAGTGGTTTTACTATGGAGAAAAGTACTTTTTTTCAGAGAAATAATATATGTATTTTCTGCACTTCAAATAACCCCTGCTGTGTAGAGCACGGGGAAAGCAGCATAAATCATTCTAGTAAAATGACTTGATGATGGTCCTGAGCTAAGATCTAGGGATCAGTGTCTCTATGCTACAAACTTTTAGTGCACACGTTTTGGGTTTCACTGTATCTTAAACGTGACCTGCCACAGTGAATTAGTATGGTAAATGGAGATTCTATATCCTGTTATTTATTTGCTCCAGGGATGACGACTTTTTAGTAGAAGTTTTTATAATCACTATTATCTTTTGTCTCCAATAGTCTTCTCTACCAGTGAGATAATAGTAGTGATATATTACCAGTTTAGCAACAGGATCAAGAACATATAGGTTTTTTTTTTGTTCACAGTCTATACGAGCACTTGTTTTTTTTTGCTTTGCATTGGATCTACAGATGACTATCCCCCTCCCCATTTATCATCCTCAAAGGTTGAGTATGGTAGTTGGGAATGTCATGGCTAGGCAGAATCCAGAATAATTGCCTTTCCATAGGATCGGACACTAACTATGAGGGTGTAGGTTCTCAGTGCCCAAGTCATTAGGGCCAATGGTGCAAATTCTAATACTGGACTGGAAAAATGTCATCCCACTGTGTAAAAAATGGAAAAAACCTGAAGGTCCCCTGGGGTAGGTCTGCCCACCTTATTTGCTTGAGTTTAGAGCACAACAGATTTGCGTGTCATGTAAACCTGTTGCTATACTGGTATTCTCTGTCCCATTGGTCTATCAGTAATCCACATTCATAAAGGATTTTCACAGCAACTGGATGAATAAATCCATGTTGGCCAGAATTTGATTTATTTGTATAGATATTTCACTTTTCATATTACCTATGCATTTCAAGACAGATCTGGTTTCTTTGTCATAATTTCCAGTGTGGTCTATTCATCATATGCAATTTGTACATGGAAACGGGTGGCAACAGATGACATTGTCGGACGCAGATGGGATGGTCTGACTGTGGATAGGATGGGCAGGGCGGCTGGCCGGCTGCAGGAGAAGGCGGGCCCCTGTGCCATGCGGCTACTGCTGCTGTTACGCCTCGGACTGCGGGCCCCGACATTGGTCGCAGTTGCACCTGCTGCGACCGCGATCGTTACACCACTGTGTGCGTATGCTTTTATGTATGTGTATGTGTTTATATGCTTTATCTGTCTATATGGTGTTTTTTTACTGTATGTATGTGTATATGTGGTATATATAATGTATATATCTATGTATGTGTGCATTTGATGTGTATATGTTGTTTATACTATATAAACTGCATGTAAAAATGTACAAATTTGTATGTAGTGTATGCATGTGTATATGATATGTATATAATATATGTATGTGTGAAATAGTGTATAAATGTTTGTGCATTGATGTAGACTGTTGAAAACTTATTGGTAATTTAAAGGGGTTTCCACTATCAGAAAATAGTTGCTATTGTTTGTGCAAAGAAATGTTGTACAATTTTCCAATACACTATCAGTATCAATTTCTCACTGTTTTCTAGATCTCCGCTTGCTGTCATTCAACAGGAAGCTTCACTATTTACTTCCTTACATGTGATGTCACACAGGTGCACGGCTCATTATAACACACAGCTCTGATTACTGGGACCGATTGTTATCCAAAGGAAGTAAACAATGAGGTTTCCTGTAAAATGACATCAAGCAGACAATTAGAACACTGTAAGAAATTGATACATAAACTACATTGTATGACAAAGTCAACTATTTGGTGAAAGTGGACAACCCCTTTAAAAACACCATCATTTAGTGTTTGGTAGATGTCTAGTTAAGGGGATCCTCCATTGGCCACCTCAAGGCTGTAGTAAATTCAAGGGTTACTCTCTAGAATTGTGGCTCACAGAGATGACATGTGGTAAAATATTTTTTTTAATAAAATAAATAAACTGCTTTTAATTTGGCTTTACAAATAGTGATTCAAAATATTGATCTAAATAATGTATTTAATATTACTCTGTTATGAAACAGCGGGTATTGTATTGTCAGCCAAACAAATGAAAAACAAAACACAAAAAGCCGTGGAACAAGTATAAAAAAAATATTATGCCACTTCCATTGAACATTGTGTTTACACACTTTAGCCAACTTGTAGTAGGCGTATTGTTCTTAAAGTAACATTTGTATGAGTCTGTGCTACTGTACATTCTGCAATACCCACATAACAAGCATCTCTTCAGTGGATCCTGGAGGGAATCAAAATTTCTCCATTACCTTACTATTGTATTGGTGAACTCAGGACACCAATAAATGAGATACAGCAGGGATCAATAAGTTACTACTTAAATTGTCATGTTGACACTTTGTGACATGTGAATGGGTATTGGTTGTAGTTTGGACACTCTGTCTGCAAAAGGTTCGCCATCACTGTTCTAATGTAACCTTGTACTCCCTAGTTGGTTTAGTTTATATCAAAATGTGCCATAATTCTGAGGCATTTGCATAGTTTTTGTTGTAAACTGCTTTTCCAAAAACCTTTGAACTAATCATAAGTATCTAAAGCCATCTATAAATGTGGAGCAGGGTATCTTTTATGACATAATGGGGCAGATTTACTTACTGCTCCGCGGAGTTCACCGAAAATAATGCACCGCATTCACTAAGATTGTGCACACGATATTGTGCATGTGTTGCTACTCCTCTGAGGTCCGGTGGAGTTCACCTACTTTTTCATGGTGCTTGTAAGTGCTTTGTCTTGCAACACAATTTGAAAGTTAAATCCCGCGCTCAGTCTGGATCGTCCGACGGCAAGCCCCCCAATTTGACGACCGTGTGCAACACACTCCCAGCACAGACCCCTGTTAAGTAACTGTCCAAGCCGTGCTAATCCAGAAAACTTCGGAAAGTCCAACAAAAGTTTGATCCACGACTATTAGTAAATAAGCCCCAATGTGTCTTAAACAGATTTCCATATCTGCCCTATAAGAGTATATAAACCCAGGGGTTCAGGAGGTATGCTATATGGAAGGGGCTCATTTGTTGCACATGACTTAAAATTTTGTGCCTTAGGACCAGGAGTTCTAGAACACAATTGGATTGTTTATTTGTAGTTTCCACTGTTCCCGAGCAACCAGTGCCATAATACTAGGTATACAATATTCTCTAAGGGCTCCCTAGTGTTATGTGTGTCATGGCTGGAGCAGAAGTTACTTTTATGTAAAGCTTATTTAAAATGATTTTTAAAATCATTATTTAAATGATATTTAAAATTGAAAACCTTAGCGGGAAAAGCCTTATTAGTAGACAGGATCAGTAATCTGAGTTACTTGTACCACTTTCCCTTTGTTCCAGTTTCTATGTGAATTATACTCTCCCAATTCTATGTCATGCAAAAATGCTTATAGCTGATGAAAGAATCAGAGGTTTGTGGGACTTGCCTGAATATTCATTTGAAATTGGGGGCACAGTTACTGTGCAGCTTTCCTATCATGGTTGCTCTTCTATATCTTTGTATTCTGGTGGTTTAAAGGACATCTGCCACCAGTTCTGTAATGCATGCACATTGCCTCTAGGGGATGATTGACCACATTTCAGCTAGATCTTGAACCTCTATGTTAGCCAGAAAAGGATGTTATAAAAAATATGCAAACTAGCCTGTGGCACTCAGGCTCGAGTCACCTAAGCACCTCATGGTTCCTCCTCTACTTAATTTATTTACATCCCCCACTTCATTGATATCCACCTTTCCTGCTGCTCACTGTGACCAGACAGACGGTGACATCATCTGGCTGTCTGGAAATCACATGCTTTTAATCTTCTACCTTGTGCATCCAACAGGTTTCCAGTGCAGCTCCACAGGCTGTCAGGCAAGAGCAAGCGGTGGGAGGGGATCATATCAATGAAGCAGGGGGCGAGCATAAATTAAAGGGGTATTCCCAGACAAAGACAAGTTTCTTATATGTACTCAGCATAAGAAAATAACACATTCTCTATTTCACTGTTATTAACAAAAATACAGCATTTCCCAGATATAAGAACAACCTGTCTCTATCAGTCCTGCTGTACATAATTTCAGTTTCCCCTAGATCCAAAGCAGTAACTTCTAACTTAGGGTCGGGTGGCGGCCATCTTTGATTTCTGTGTGAGATCATGGAGCTGAGATTTCTTTCTGTTTGTGCTGTGTGGTTGTGTCCACGCCCCCTGCACGGTGTTCAGAGACCCTGACTGATTCACATCCTGCCAGCACATGGTGAGCAGAGAGAGAGAGAGGCTGCAAACTACAAGATACAAGGAACTAAGTGATCCGGGGGATGGCGGAGGCTGTCACATGTCAACAGAGCTGTGTGTATAATAGGCATCTAATAGATCTCATGATCTGTGAGATGTAGTAGTGCTGTGTGTGCAATAGGCATCTCATCATCTCTGATCTGTCTCATCTCTCTGTGTCATTGTGTTAGTACAGAAGCCAGATGAAAGTGCATATACACCTTGTACCCTGATAATCTAACCACATTTTTACCCCACAAACTAGATGGATAATACAGTAATGTGTCTGCTTAGTGATTTTACACTGAGCAGCATAGAGAGTGATAGGAGCTAAAACAGTACTAAAACTGAGTAAATTGTAAAGTAAGTAAAATGATATTTATTGTGTTAACATCACTAAGGGATTGAGATGTGAGAATTTTCTTTCTTGGAAAACCCCTTTAAGTAGCAGAGGAGCCGTGAGGCCCTCAGGTGATGTGAGCCTGAGCACCTCAGGCTAATTTGCATATATTTATGGCCTTCATTTCTGGCTAACAAGGAGGCTCACGATCTAGCTGAAGACGGGTCAATCATCCCCTTAGAGCAGTGATGGTGAACCTTTTAGCGGTCGAGTGCCCAAACTGCAACCCAAACCCCCCCCCTTATTTATCGCGAGATGCCAACCAAAAATTAAAGCAGTAACTTATTGCTCCCTGTTCAACAACTTTCAATCATACTGGCCTCCTGAGGACAGAAACACAGTAGAAAGATGGTAAATTTGCATCATTTTAGCTTCTTTCCAGTGTCCCTCTGTACACAGAGAAAATCATGGGGCCAGCAGGAGGTCCTCCAAAGATAATTCGGCCCTTTCTATTCATTCTCCCTCTTCCTACAGTCCCAAGTAGCGAAGTAAGTATCAATATGACTGAAAGCAGCATCTTTTAAGTTGTTTGGCACTGCAGGAAGATTCTTTGAGTCCTGTCTAGTGTGCTGGGACGAAGGCCCAGGTGCCCACAGAAAGGGCTCGGAGTGCCGCCTCTGGCACCAGTGCCATAGGTTCGCCACCACTGCCTTAGAGGTAAGAAGCATGCATTATAGGAAAGTCTACCACTATAAACTGATTGTAGATGTCCTTTAAATATGTTTATGCTGCTAATACAGAACTTTCTTAGCTCTTATTGGCCTTTCCAGGCAGGTTTCATGCAGCTGTGCTCTATACATGACGGGCAATGTTTGACTTTGTGTAAAGCAATGCTGAGTTATCTAAGGGTTAGTAGGAAAGTGTGCGTGTTGGCGCTCTGTTTTGGAACGTCCAGGTGCTACAAGTAAACAGAAACATGCTATCAGATGTCTAGACAGCAAACACATGAACGTCTGAGTAGTTTAAGGCTACACTTGTGCTGTGACGTTTCACTCTCCCTGCAATCTCTACAGGATCTCTGTTCTGCTACAATATTTATACTGGAGCTAAAATAAAGGACAAGGAACTGGCTGAACGAGTATGTTGTCACAGTTATTGTTAGACGATTTTTACCTTTGGGTGTTCCTGTAGGAAAATATATATTACTAATCTTCTTGCGCAAACATAATCTATGATTCACATTTGTCTTCAGAAAAAAAACAGATTAAAATACTTATTTTTTTTTTTTTAGTAACCTGTATTGGGGTTTTGACTGCATAATGAATGACCCCTCAAAATATAAGGTTTTGTTTTCACAGCATTCAAAATACAACTTACCGTAATTCTTTGCAATAAGGTAATATGGTAATGAGTTCATAACAAAGTCAAGTAAGTTTTTCTATGTGTAGTTTCGACAAAACACAAAAGTAATTTGTTTTCTGTTGCCACATTCCAGGACCGTTAAATTTGTTGTTTTCCATCACAAGTTTTTGTGTATTTTGATTTTTCTCATTCATTTTTATAGGGGCAGGTAAGATTAACAAAATAGAAGAACTAAAAGCAATTTTAGCATTTTCTAATGATGGTCATTCTGGGGGTTACATGTGCCACTATACTTTTTCTAACATATGTGTATAATAATGTATTGTATGGCTATGCTGTCCTCTTTGCAGGGGAGTACTGGAATGAATTATTCCCCATCCCCCAACCATGTGGGTCAGTCTCAGTCAATGGGTTCTTTATATTATGCATTTTTTACATGACCTTAGTTTATAGGAGATAAAGCTTGGCATAGAAGTAAAATCTATTACTGAGAATCAGTAAAACAGACATTGGGCTCCCTTGCCACCTCTGTGTTGCTGCCCAACGGGTTACTAATATGAATGTAACTTCTACATTTCATGCTTGTATTTAATATGTATTATATGTTATTACATTTTATTGCATATTGGGTCTTTGACTTTCAGGTCCCTTGGTGATCTTTTTATAAACAATTTTTAAAGGTTGGCATTGTTGTACCTTTGTTGTGAAAATTCATCTACCTGTCGTGCAAATACACTTTCACTTCATTCACAAGACAGATTTTGGTCCCCCATACTTCTGATCACTAGGATTCCAAACAGTCAGACCTACAGCGATCTGACAGCTTTCCCCAATCAGTGACCATTGTGGTTATATCTTATGATGCCCTGCCATTTTACACTGGCATTTCAGAAGAAGATAGCAACTCCCTGCAGCAGACATCATGGATGGTGATGTCATCACTTGTTAGCCAGGTCTACCTGTACTATTTTTATATAAGGCAATGCCAGAGGCCTAATAGAATGCCTGTACATAAGTGTATAATATGTTAGTACTCAAGTAATAACTTGGAAGTGTCTCCTTGTTAAAAAAATGTTTTTATGGAAAAATAAACTCCAAAAAAATTTAAAAAAAAAGGTAAGAAAAAAACCTGCAATATCCAAATAAAAAACAACCACCCATTTAAAAACAAATTAAAGTATATACAGTGTTTATCCATTACAAAAAAAATTAAAGAAATAAAGGAAAATCAGTGCATGAAATGCCGCTTTTTTGCCATTCATTACTCATATAAATTGGAATTTAAAATGATCAAAAGGTCTCACAGTCCCCAAAATAGCAATAAAAGTGCCATCTTGTCCTGCTAGGTCGATAAGGGGTTAATCATCCATCACACATATAATTATACTAAAAGAAAACAAAAAGGGCCCTCTAAATGAAAAACTACAGGAACAAGCCAAATTTCAAAAGTTATAGCTCTTTGTAGGCAACAATCCAAAATGTTTTTTTTCCCCCAGAGAGTTTCATTGTGTAAATGTGAAAAAAAGGTAGATAAAAAATATTAATTTCATATGACTGGCTATTGGTATTGATCCAGAAGAAACAAATATGTTAGTTATGTTATATTAAATTAATTGTATGTAGCAACATTTTATTAGTAACAAAAATATCACATTTAAGTTTTTTTTTTAAATAAACTTTAAGAAGGGGTTAATAAAATTGATCAGTATGTATGTGAAACCCAGAGTATAAATAGAAAAAGTAAAGTTTACAGGTCCTTGGAAGCGGTTCAGCACAAAAAAAATTAAAAAAGACATTTATTGTGTACAAGTAAAAGGTCAATGGTTTTTTCCCGACAACCGGGACCGGAATCTAAGTGGCACCTGGTCTTCACCAGAGCACGCCGCAAAGCAGGATGGTCTTTCTGCGGCGAGGTACCACCAGGTCGTTCCACGGGTACGACTAGTCAGCAGGGGCAGCCGAGGTCGAGGTACCTTAGCAGGAGACTAATGGTCAGGTTCAGGCACAGGGTCAGGGCAGGCGGCAGAGATGCAAGGTCAAGTCCAAACCGGGGTCAGCAACTGGAGGTCCAGGCAGATGGGAATGGGAACACAGGAGCAGGAACACACAGGAACGCAGGAGCAGGAAAACAAAGGATCGCAGGAACATGAGAATTCAGGAGCAGAAACAAACAGGAATGCAGGAATGGGGAGCTTTCTGTAAGGCGTAGGCACATCCAGCAGGGTTTGCAGGAAGAGGCAGGCTTAAAAAGATTACCTGAAAATGGCCAGTGCCAATTAGCAGCGCTGGCCCTTTAAATGTTTTGAAGCACCCGCGCGTGCGCCCTAGGAGTTGGAAATGCGCATTCGCGGGCGAGGAAGACAGAGCAGGAGCCAGGACCGGTAAGTTGCGCTTGCGACGTGCTGGCGAGGGCAAAGGGGCAAGGTTGAGCCTGCAACCCGCAAAATGGGTCGCAGAACCACTCGTGACATTCAGTTAGGGCTAAAATAAGCTGATCATGAAATAGTAAATTCTTTAGTTGGTTGGGCTTGGGTATCAGAGCAAAAAAGAGAGGATTAAAACTGTTAGTTGTATGTCAAGTGTTATATTACATCAGCACAACATAAGCATACACTTTGTAAGCATATCCACCTTCATGGACCATCGTAGTATTTTCGATCCTATTACTGCTAATCACAAGACTCCATGAGAATTAATCCTCTTAAAAGATCCTTAAATCTTTGTAGGGTTTTCAGCAGCTACTAGGAGATTTTCTGATCATTAAGTAATCTCATGTGAGGGGATAAATGCTGATTGATACAAAAGATGAATTGTTGTGTTTAGTCATGTTAGAATATTCTAGTGGTCTCATGTCTGTAAAAGAAAGCTCTTTTTATACATACAATAAAGGATGGATGCATCTGTTGTAACCAGAACTTTAGGCTCTACCATTTAAAGGCCTAGTCTAAAGATAATTTAAGGAGTAATATTTAGTATATAAAAAAGTCAATTTCATCATAGCATTCATATAATTGCATGAAACATAAAAAATATAGACAAGCATGTTAAAGGTAAAGGTTTTATACCATATTCAAGTAGCTTGATGTTCCTGTGACAACAGTTGCACATATTATTCAGAAATTTAGGATCTGTGGGAGTGTAGCCAACCTCCCTGGACGTGGCTGCAGGAGGAAAATTGATGACAAATCAAAGAGACAAATAATACATATGGCAGCAAAAGAGTCCAGAAAAGCTTCAAGCTCAAGGAATATCAGTGTCAGATCACACCATCCGTCCTTGTTTAAGCCATAATGGACTTAATGGGAGACAACTGAGGAAGACACCATTGATGAAAACAAATCATAAAAAAACAAGGTTGCAATTTGCAAACCTACATGTTGACAAGCCACAAAGCTTCTAGGAGGATGTCCTATGATAAGACATATGAAACTAAAATCTTACTTTTTGGCAAGGCACATGAGCTCTATGTTCACAGGCGGAAACATATTTTGAATGGAGCACTGTTCCTACTGTAAAACATGGAGGAGGCTCTGTTATGTTCTGGCACTTTGCTGCACAGGGCACAGGGTGTCTTCAATCTGTGCAGGTTACAATGAAATCTCAAGACTATCAAGGGATTCTACAAAGAAATGTGCTGCCCAGTGTCAGAAAGCTTGGTCTCAGTTGCAGGTCATGGGTCTTGCCAGAAGGATAATGATCCAAAACACACAGCTAAAATCACCCAAGAATGGCTAAGGATAAAACATTGGAATATTCCAAATTGGCCTTCTATGAGCCCGGACCTAAATCCCATTGAGCATCTTTGGAAGGAGCTGAAACATGCTGTCTGGAAAAGGCCCCCTTCACATCCCAGACAACTGGAGCAGTGGCCCAAAATACCTGCAGAAGTCTGATTGACAGTTACAGAAATCATTTTATTGTAGTAGTTGCCTCAAAAGGTTGTACAACTAAATATTAATGAGCTCATGAGCTTTATGTTTTAAAAAATTCTGATAAAGCATGATTGAAAAACAACATCTGACTTGCATTTGTTCATTTTCATTTTTACTTTTGTCAGATTCAAGTTATTTCTGTGTCCAATGTGGGTTTTTCTTTCATTAAACGAGTGGTACCAACAGTTTTATCCATCTGTGTATTAGATAGAACACACAGGAACGCAGGAGCAGGAAAACAAAGGATCGCAGGAACACGGGAACTCAGGAGCAGAAACACACAGGAACGCAGGAATGGGGAGCTTTCTGTAAGGCGTAGGCACATCCAGCAGGGTTTGCAGAAAGAGGCAGGCTTAAAAAGATTACCTGAAAATGGCCAGTGCCAATTAGCAGCGCTGGCCCTTTAAATGTTTTGAAGCACCCGCGCGTGCGCCCTAGGAGTTGGGAATGCGCATTCGCGGGCGAGGAAGACCGAGCAGGAGCCAGGACCGGTAAGTTGCGCTTGCGACGTGCTGGCGAGGGCAAAGGGGCAAGATTGAGCCTGCGACCCGCGAAATGGGTCGCAGAACCACTCGTGACATTCAGTTAGGGCTAAAATAAGCTGATCATGAAATAGTAAATTCTTTAGTTGGTTGGGCTTGGGTATCAGAGCAAAAAAGAGAGGATTAAAACTGTTAGTTGTATGTCAAGTGTTATATTACATCAGCACAACATCAACAGAAAGGGGGGAACAACTGGACCTTTCCACAGAGAGGGGGAACAGCTAGACCTTTCCACAGAGAGGGGGCACAGCTGGACCTTTCCACAGCGAGGGGGCATGGCTGCACCTTTCCACAGAAAAGGGGCACTGCCGGACACTTCCACAGAGAGGGGGCACTGCCGGACACTTCCACAGAAAGGGGGCACGGATGGACACTTCCACAGAAAGGGGGCACGGACGGACATTACCACAGAGAGGGGGCATGGCTGGAAATTTCCACAGAGAGGGGGCGCGGCCTGACATTTCCACGAAGAGGAGGCGCGGCCTGACATTTCCACGGAGAGGAGGCGTGGCTTAACATTTCCACGGAGAGGAGGCGCGGCCTGACATTTCCACGGAGAGGAGGCGCGGCCTGACATTTCCACGGAGAGGAGGCACAGCCTGACATTTCCACGGAGAGGAGGCACAGCCTGACATTTCAACGGAGAGGAGGCACAGCCTGACATTTCAACAGAGAGGGGGGCACGGCCGGACATTTCAACAGAGAGGGGGGCACGGCCGGACATTTCAATAAAGTGGGGGAACGGCCAGACATTTCAATAGAGTGGGGGCACGGCCGGACATTTCAATAGAGAGATGGGGCACAGCTGGATTCTTTAATAGACTGGGGGCACTGCTGGACATTTCATTTTTGAGGGGGCACAGCTGGATTCTTTAATAGAGAGGGGGCACTGCTGGACATTTCATTTGTGAGGGGGCACAGCTGGACATTCCATTCATGAGGGGAGGATGCTGTGGACATTTTGATAATTACAAGATGGACGCACGCTAGCCCATGCAAGAGGGCTGATAGACTATGCCTGTGTAATTTCTGTATAATACCGGTACAACGTTCAATGCTACATGCCTGATCAATGCGGCCTGTCCAGTTGGTGTCCTGGTGATGTCCAGGTGAAGCAGCTCTGGGGTGACAATGAGATTCGAGTGTGGAGGCGAAGGCGAGAAGGAGGTGGAGCTGTGGCGTGGAGTGTGCTTGGAGAATGCTCGGAGAAATTCAAACGTGATGGGAGGAGGAGGTGCTCGAGGCCGTGGGTATGAGGAAGGCCAAGGATAGTTGAGTGGGGCCAAGCTGTGCCGAGCAGAGCCAATTGAGCCCAAGCCAAAAGGAGGGACGCAGGAGGTATGGGAAGAAAGAGAGCCGCCGGCTGGATACCTGAAGGAGTAGGAGGTCTAGTGGGACTGTTTTCAAGGGGTCCCCCATTTTCCTATCAAAAGGGGGGCCCAAGGGGCTCACAGTACTCACTTTAACCCCCCCCCCCCATTCCCTGGGCCTATATGAGGAAAAAAAAAATCTGTACTCACCTTCCAGGTTTTTCTCCCCGGCTCTACGGCTTCGTTTTCTGCTCAACTGGCCCGGGCGCATCAGAATGACGTGGCGGTGTCGCGGCCATGTGACATCAGATTGTATGCACCATGCGGGCCCTTACACTATGACGTCTGCTGCCGTGACAATGCCGCGTCATAGTTATGCGCCAAGGCCGGAAGAGCAGAAGACGGAGCCGTCGGGCCGGGGAGAAGACAGACGGTCTGTATAAAGGGGGCATCTGGCAGGACGTTTCAGTGGGCACGTGCAGTGGCTATCTATGTACTGAGTGGGCAACTGCAGGGGCTATCTATATACTGAGGGGGCAAGTGCAGGGGCTATCTATATACTGAGGGGGCACGTGCAGTAGAGTAGGGTCCTGTCTAGCTTTTCATGGCTCAAAAATGTTTTGGTAAAAACAAATTGTGTATAAGGTTATATATCAATGTGGGAATTGACACCGGTGGAGGGGCACACAAATCTTCCAGTAAGGGGCCCCAAAATTCCTAGTGGTAAAGGGAACTTGGGAATCCTTGATTGATATAGATAGACTGATGTGTTAAGTTAGGGCTCTATCAGACTTTTTTTCTTCTATGGTATACATATTGCAAGAAAGCAGCTAAGTATGATGTATGCATGCAATAAACTTGCGGTGGATTTTCTCAGAAGTTTAGCGATAATTCATGAAGTAGACTTTATTAACTATGACCTGTCTTTGCTGGGTGCAATATCAGATTTAAAGAAAATAATTGTAATGTTTGGACAAAGTAAAACGACAAGGACAAGAGGAAGATCACAAAAAACTGTCCCCTCTTAAAGTAAAGGACTTTACTGCATGTAGGCCTGGGCATCAATATAAGGCTAAAAAGGATACTATAAGCAAAAAAGAAGCTCCCAGCCTATCCGCAAAAAATAAGGAAGTGGACAGTGGGGAAGTAAATAAAGGGGACAGCAAAATAAGAATGGACAACCTAGTAGAGGAGACCTTAGGGGCAGTAGGGGGCTCGAACAACAGTACTTCTGGGGAACTAATGGACAACAAAGAAGGAACTGCACAGTATAGGGTAAGAATATCTAATGAAAGTATAGGTATGCAAACAGAATACTCACTCACAAAGAATATGAAGGAAATGTTTGAAATTTATTATAAAACATTAGTGGCTGAATTTAGATCTCCTTTTGGAACAAGTAGAAAAGAGGTAGATGAGTTGGGGGACAGGACAGACCAACTAGAAAAGAAATTAGCAGAACAGGCTACTTCATATAATAAGCTAGTGGAAAGTCATCAAAAACTAGAAGAGGAGGTTACCGCATTGAAAAATTAGCTAGGGGACCTAGAAGACAGATCACAAAGAAATTATGTCAGAATAAAAGGTATCCCAGAAACAGTAGGGGAAAAAGACTTGGAAATACTACAGAAAATACTACTTGGAAAATCTACAGAAAATGCTGGATACAGTAATAAGCGACAAAGTACTAAACAAATCCACAAGCAGTCCAAACCCAAAACATTGAAACCAGAAATACCCAGAGACACAATTGTCAGGTTTAATATTTTTAAAACTAAAGATAACATTGTACAATCTCTAAGGAATACACCCCCAGTACCAACAACTCTTATCATACATTGAAATATTTAACCCTATGGGAATTCAGCCTCTGTTGTCCCTTAAAGACGCGGCACCAGTTGCTATCAATCGGCATTGTGTCTATAAGTGGTTATAAGTTTGGGAACATATAAGTACTATCCAGGGGAGTTTGAAAGTTGTTTTCTCGTGACACCTTGTACTTCAAATTAGTTTAAAAATTTGGATGAAATCTTCCTTTTGCGTTTTAGTTATGAAATTGGCAAAAATTTGGAAAAATTCTTTTTGTCATCGTTTAAATTCTCTACTTTGATAGATAGTCATTGCGCAAAATAAATTCTTACATTCCCAAATGTCTGCTTTATGTTGGCATGGTTTTTTAAGATCACATATTTTACTAGGAGGCTAGAATTTGGGTGCATTTTACACATTTTTTGTAAAATCACCAAAACCTATAAGATGCCCGTATTGTGGAGCCATGCGAGCACCCTGCACACCCCTCAACGTATGAAAAAAACACTTTTAAGAAGTTTGTTACCCTTTACATGTTTTAGGGGTTTAAAAACAAAATGGAGGTGCAGACTACAAATTGTAATATTTTTTCACAATACACTCATTACAATGGATTAAATGAAACAAAGGCTCCACAAAGTTTAGATCACAATTTCTCTCGAGTACCGATAACCCATATGTGGCGGTAACCGCTGTTGGGCGCACGGCCAGGGCAAGAAGGAAGGAAAGCCATCCAGATCAAATTTGCTAGTCACATTGTACAGGCTATATTTTTTCTTTTTTTAATGTGCACCTATAGGGGCTTATTTCTTTTGCTAAATGAGATGCACTTTTCTGGTACGTAATTTTGGGGCATCTATAGCTAATTGGTGAGATTTTATTAACTCTTTGTTGGTGGAGGAAATGAAAATCATCAATTTTTAGGAACATTTTTTTTTTTTTTTGGCCGTTAACCATACCATAAAAATTGTATATTATTTTTATTCTATGGGTCGCCATGATTACGGAAAGACCTCATTTATATAGATTTTTTATTTTTTCCCATTTTCACTGAATAAAAAGTAACTTGGCAAAAATGTTGTTAATTTTAGCATCACCGTCTTTCATAGGCATAACTTTTTTTTATTTTTCACCTCACAAATCTGTTTAAGGGCTTATTTTTTGCGAGAAGGATTGTTCTTTTTTGTGGTCTTATTTTAGAGTGCATAACATTTTTTAAATTACTTTTTAGAGCATTTTTTATAGGGCATTAATTAAAAATTATCTTTTTTTTAGCCTTTTCTTTTTTTACGGGGTTCACTTTGCGGATCTAATAATGATTCCGTTTTATTATGCAGATTGTTACGGACGCAGGGATACCAAATATAAGGCTGTTTTGTGTATTTTATTTAATTGTACTGAATAAAAACTAATTTGGAGAAAATCTTGTAAATTTTAGCATCACAATCTTTTCATATGCATAACTTTTTATTTTTTGTCTGACAAATCTGGTTAGGGGCTTATTTTTTGCGAGAAGATTTCTTCTTTTTAGTGCGCTTATTTTAGAGTGCATAACAATTTTAAATCACTTTTTTGAGCATTTTTTTATAGAGTATTAATTAAAAATTATCCTTTTTCAGAATGTTTTTTGTGTTTTTTTATCTCCGGCGTTTACCGTGTGGGTCCAGTAACGATTCTGTTTTATTATACAGATTGTTACGGATGCGGCAATACCAAATATGCAGGGTTTTTTTGTGCTTTTTATAATTTATTAAGTGTTTTTATGGGAAAGTGAAATTTTAGGGGCTTATATTTTTATGTATTTATTTTTTATTTATTATAATGTGTAGTGTTTAGTGTTTTTACATGTTTTACTTATACATACTTGAACTTGAACCAGCAATGCTCTGATCGCTGGTTCAAGTCCAATACACTGCTCTACAATACTATTTTATTGTAGAGCAGTGTAAACTGTCTGAGCATGCAGGTGCATGCTCAGACAGTTTACAGTCAGACCCGGAAGGGGTCTGACTGCTGCAGACATCGGGCAGCTCCGGGGCACATGGCATTCCTCGGAGCTGCCAAGAAGAGGATCGGATCCCCTGGTAAACGGCGCAGGGGTCCGATCCATAGCAGAAACACCCTTAAACGCCGCGGTCATGCATGACCGCGGCATGTATGGGGTTAACACCCGCGATCGGAACCGGCTCGAGGTATCAGCTGTGATTGACAGCTGACAGCTGCTGCTTCTGGTACCGGCTTCGTTCGTGAGCCGGTGCCAGAAGCAGAACGTTATAGTGCGTCCTGGTGCACTAAGTATCTAGCCACAGGGACGTACTATAACGTCCAGGTGCGCCTAGGGGTTAATGACCTATCACCAAATACAACAAGGTTGCGTAGGGAATAAAGTGAAGTTACTGAGATATTAAGAGAAAAGCAGATGGGATATAAATGGGGTTTTCCAGTAAAGTTGACAATTTGGTTTAAAGGGCAAGTATATAACTGTAATTCCCAGGAAAGCATGAAAGCTTGGAAATTGAAAGAGGACAAAGGGACACAGGAAGACGACAAGACAGACCAGATAAAGAAAATTGATACAGAATGGTTTATGGCAGAAAAATTTCAATAACCTGTGAGAGGAGGACAGGATTGGAATCGGTAACCCCAGGGAGATTCAATATCATAAATGAGAAATTGTGTATGATTATGTATGATTTTTATGATAGATTGTAAGATTATGGGGCTTATTTACTAAGGGTCCCGCGGATCGCACTTTCTTCGGCTTTTAGAAATTTTCAAGTTTCACACGGCTGGGGCTGGTATTTAGAAGGGGATTGTGCCGCACATTATTACATTGACTATATTTATTGTGAATGCAGACATCCACTTATTTTCATTTATTGCATTTGCACTTTCATTTGACTGTCTTTATGTATTCTTATCCTTGCTTGCACCACTTTTGCGGTTTCTTTTTTGGCTTATAGTAAGCCAGACATTTAATTTTCAGGTAAATAAAATATATTGAACAAAATTCACTTTATATATAAATTCATTTATAACAGAAAAATATAGACGGCCCCTCCTCTAAATTTCAGTGACCAGTACACAAAAGTTCATCACATGGAGACTGGCGATTTCGGGGGTTGTGCTCTATTCATTAAAGTAGAATCCAATTAGACTTGTAATAGTAGAAACAGAGAATGGCACTCAGCCCTTTGTATTTTCTTCCTTCAAGTGACGCACTTGTTGTCCTCCCTCCACCATATATATTGCTTGTATTTCACTATCCTTTACTAAACGTCACTTGAAGGGAGAAAATACAAAGGGACGGGTGCCATTCTCTTTTTCTACTATTGCAAAAAATATATTGAACATTTGAATACCTCCCTCCTTTTTTGTTGTTTGATACTGTTTTCACCAGCAAGAAGCAGGATGGGAAACCATTATTCCATTCAGTGGTTCCTGCTGGATGCGATATATAATGTGAAGACACGTTTAGTGTGTACCTCGGAGCTTCTTGTTGTATTGTATTTGTATGCTTTATTGTAAAAAGCACTGAAAGCTAAAGTAACTTGTTCCCCTCCCCCCCCCATAAAGTTGTAGATATGAGTTTGTTTATGTTCTTAAGACTCTGTGATTCATCTCCATGATTTCACCCATCTTGAATCAGTATGACATAATGCACTTAAATCTTTCCTTTCGTGGAAGCAGATTGTAAATTGCTACACTGACCATGATTCTATAGATAAGGGTTTGCTGCACTGCTGTTAATGACTTGTTAGTACGTTGATGCTTAGTCACTATCGATAACAACGTGTTATCTTTATTTTAAAGAGCTAGTTTATACTTTTTGTCTTTTTGTAAAAGCAACATACTAAAATACATACACTTTACATACTGCGAAATGCCACAAATATTATATAACAAAAATTTATTAATCACCGCTCTGAGGCCCAAAAAAGTTGCGTGAGTAGTCAGATTTTTTTCCATCTAATACAGTAGGGAAAAATTCATTTTCAGAGACAAGTTTCATTGAGGTCAAAAGAGTAAAAATAATTACCGTGTACATTTGTACTAAATATTTAGGTGGTTCAGTGATTTTCAAAATATAACACTTTTTATAATATACCGTAATTATATTGAATTCCAATTTAAATTATTTAGAGGCAGAAATAAGTATAATAAAATTAAAGTAGTGTGTTTGCATAATTATGAACATCAGACTGTTTACTGAGGAAGGGAGGAGACTAGCAAAAGGTGGAGGAGGATCGACACCAAGTGCTGTTGTGATGTTGTTCTGTTCAGATAAAGGGGTTTGCCACTCTTTTACATAAGTTGCCCATGTGCCTTTACTGCCTTGTGTAATTACTGAATGTTCATGCTACCATAAATACTCGAGTATAAGCCAAGTTTTTCAACACAAAAA